>JAQHUG010000048.1:3675662-3696995 GCA_028555095.1 Dicrostonyx torquatus
TTTTTGTTTTTGTTTTTGCTTGTTTGTGTTTGAGACAGGGTTTCTCTTTAACTTAACTTTGGCTGTCCTGGAACTTGAGCTGTGGACCGGGCTGGCCTCCAATTCACAGAGATCTGTCTGCCTGCCTCTCTAGTGCTGGGATTAAAGGTGTGTGCCACCAATGCCTGGACATAAATAAGAGTTTTAAAATAATTTTTGAGGGTCTCCTTGTGTGACTCTGGCTGTACTGGAACTCAATATATAGACCAGCTTGACCTTAAACTCACAGAGATCCTCCTGCCTCTGCCTCCTGAGTCCTGAGATCAAAGGCATGTGCAACTATGGCCTGACAGTTCTTTAAAATCTTAATCGACTGATTCTTTGGAGGAAAAAAAAGTTGGGAGATCTGGCAATAGTGGGCAAGAGTTCTCTGAGCAATCTGAGCCAGGCACTGTGACACATGTTCAGAAGGCTAGGGCAGAAGGAGTTCGAGTTTGAATCTAGCCTGGGCTATAGACTGAGACTCTGCCTCAAACTAAAACTAAGACAGTAGCTGGGTTACAGCTAAGTGGCAGAATACTTGCCTACCATGTGTGAGGACATTGGCTAGACCCCCAGTACCACCAAAAATAATGAAACCTTACTCTGAAGACCAGGTTTGGTGGCACACACTTATAGTCCCAGTACACACTTTGGAAAATCAGGTTCCAAAGTTCAAGGCCATACTTGGCTGTAGACATAGTGAGTTCTGAGATCAGCCTGGACTACAGACAAAAGGCAGCCCTTAGTTGAGAGTGATTTAAACCATAGAATGGGCCCGGACTTATTTACATGGCACTGTACCAACCGCATCACTTCAGGTTTGAATTACCCCACCTTCCTGTCCCAGCTATCTTGGAGCAATCAGAAGTTGACAGCTCCCGTTGCCCTGCCCTGCTGCTTCTCGTTCTGGAATAACAAGAATCGGTCCCCACATTTTATTCATTTATTTAGCACATGTGTACCTCTTGCCTGGTATCGATTGACAAGTCCTGAAGACAGAGAAGCAAATAGAACATGTGTCTTCCCTTAGAGAGCTATTGATCTAGTTGAGAAGATGGCCCGGTGTTGCCCAGTTAAAAGTTAACAGGGAAAGTTGGGCATGCTGGCTGCGTACCTTGTAACCCAACACTCCATAGACTACAGTAAGAGGATCTTGGACATTAGGCCAGCATGGCTCCTGAGACTGTTTCACACAACACAAGATGGGACAGAGGGTGTATCACCATGTCCTAGTTTCTTGGTTGTTTCTGAGACAGGGTCTCACTATGTAGACAAGGCTGGACCTTGAACTCATAGAGATCCGCCTGCTTTTGCCACCCAGCGCTGGGATTAAAGGAGTGTGGCACCACATCTGGCAGTTAATAATTATATTAACCTTGTGTGGGTACTGCATGACTATAAACCCCGCATGTGGGAAGTGGAAGCAGGTGGATCAGGAGTTCTAGGCCAGCCCCAAGCTACATAGCGAGTTTGAAGCCAGCCTAGGCTACACGAGACCCAGAAGAACCTAGTCATATTCACCTTTTGGGTCTTTGTGAACATTCATTCATTCATTCATTCCATTCCATTCCTCAAGTGCCCGCTAGTGTCTTTGCTAGGATCGGACAGTAAAATAGGAAAAGAGATATGGCTATATATTCTCTTGGCAATAGCAGCCTATTAAAGAAAGAATAAATTAGAAGTTAAAAGATATTTTTAGATCTTTTTCTTTCTTTCTTCTATTAGCTAGTGTCTCATGTCTCGAGAGTGGAGGTGACTTTGAGTTCCTGATCCTCTTGCTTCCACGAAGATTACTGGTATACACCAGTATACATCAGTATACCACGTCTGGCTCTAAAGATTGTGTAGAAATTAAATGGTCAAAGAAAGGGTTCAAGACAAAAATATGCGAAGAAAAAAAGAAGCAGCCGCGCTGAGAATGAGCCCCGTTCGGTTGGTGCGCCGAGGCGCACTGCCTGCGTCACTAGGAGAGCTGACGGATGACGTCCCGCCGCACGCCGCTCGGCTCGCCCCGAGGGGATCGCTTCTTGGCGGGCTAGCTGTGACTCGCGGGGATAGTCTACGCGCGTGCGCACGCGGCACTCTCTGCCCGTGGTCCGGGGACTTTCCCCTAGGCGAATGTAAGGAACTGGTCCCTCGTGTGTAGCCTAGGAAACAGGCCTTCAGAGCGAGCTGCGTCCTTCGCATGCAACGCGGCCGTTTTATGACTCTAAAATAGCCCTTATTTTTTGCTTATGGTGGGGAAATTGGTCGTTTTAGTCATAGACACAATGAGCCACTGTTCTAGGCACGATACTTTATACTTAGAGATTCTGGAACCATTCTTAATTAAGGAATATATAAATAGATAGGAAATAACTAATGTAGGAACGTCAGATGGGCGTGGTATTATGCAAATATTATTTGGCCCGCCCTGTGCGATGGGCGTGACCACCCGAGGCGCCCTAGAGCGGGAGCGGCTGCGGTCGCAAGCGCGTGCGCATTACGGCGGGACGACAACGCTGGAACGTGGGGATTTTGGCGCACCTCTGCGGTGAGCCAGGCATGGCGGGCGCGAGCCCCGTATCGAGTGTCATGGGGCTGCTGCTTGTGTCTGCGCTGTTTGGGGTCCTGGGAGAGCGTCCCAGCCCCGATTTGGGGGCACACCCAGGTACCAGCGAGGGCTGCTGGAGGGAGGCTTGGACTGCCTGGGAGAAGCGTCCTGTCCGCTGACGGGTGTCTTTAATCCACAGAACACCGCTCCCAGGTCGGTCCCGGGGCCACCGAACCCCGGCGGCGGCCGCCACCCAAGGACCAGCGCGAGCGGGCCAGGGCCGGAGCGTTGCCTTTGGGGGCGCTGTACACTGCTGCCGTCGTGGCTTTTGTGCTGTACAAGTGTTTGCAGGTGCGGTCTGGCCGTGGGTTGGGGAGTCCTGGGCTTCAATCTCCTGGGGGCGCCACAGTGCCAAGAACAAGACCCCGCTTCCCGGCTGCCTGTGAAGTGAAGACTAGTTAGTTACTTGGTTTTCCCACATCTTGGGGGTTCCAGGAGCTAGAGAAGTAATGGGTGTAAGGCGCGTGGGAGAGGATAGCTAATGACCGTTACGTTTAATCCTCCCACAGTCCAGTGAAGAACGATTTTTTTTTTACTCGAGATCATTCACCTAGTGTCTGATGAAGTGAGATTTTTAACCCAACCATAGTGTCTATATGCGAAACAATGCAGTTGCTGCTGAAGCTCCAACTTTGGCCCAAGAGGGTGTTAGTGTGCCAGGCACCAGCCTTTCATGTTCTCCTTGGAAAGGAAGGCCTGAAATGTAAACTAACAGTACATTCTGATGGGGCTGAAATAGAGAGTGGTACCTACCACCTAGGGCTGTATCTTCAGTTCTGATCAATTACTTGTATTAGGAAATAGAGACTGAACTAATTAGTGACAGAAAACTAGCTGAGATGGCTGGTAATGAGCCAGGCTGGAATGAGGATTGATAAATGCTAGTCCTGCCTTGTGAATGGAGCTAGGTGGTCAGAGAGACATGCTGCAGGACCTGTGGAAAAGAGACATAGGCATTGCAGTTGATAGGTTTACGGTGTGTTATAACCTACTTTGCAACTAAAAGGTCTGCCCGAACAGTGAGAGAATTGTATCCTAAAACCTTAGGGCACTGCCTTTAAGAGCACTATATATTCAGTAAAACAACCTGGAAGGGGGGGGTGTAAATTGAAAACTAACTTGACAGACTGGGGATTTTATACCAGCAGAAACTGAGGGAGCTGGACCTAGTGGCACAGACATGTTATCCCAGCTACTCCAGAGGTTGAGGCAGGAGGATTGTAAGTCCAAAACATATCTGGGCAATTTAGTAAGACCCTCATCTCAAAGGCAACAGAGGGTGGGATGCTAAACAATGAAGCAGGAGTATGGCCGGCCAGTCCTCAGATTCTTGCTGTAGAGTCTCACATTCCAAAGAGTGCTTTGGCGGTGTAGTCATATGTGGGCATACCCGCGTGTTCTTTCATGTTCTGGGTAAGCAGCTGGACTAGAAACTATTGTGATCCTGAGGTGAATGCCCAGAGCTTTCTCTGGTCCCTGTCTTTACTGAGGACTGAGGTGCTGGGGCCTGACTGCTGCAGCTTTACCCTTTCCCGCTTCCACAGCAGGGCCCGGATGAGGCTGCTATTCCCCAAGAGGAAAAAAACAAGAAGAAACCCTTACAGTCAGGTGGGTTGAGCAGCTGTAGTAGTGGTTTTTGTGTGGGGGAGTAGGTCAGGGGACTTTGGGAGGAACCATCCCATCTACCTTCCTCCCAGAGCAACAGCTGGTGCAGTTGACACAACAGCTGGCCCAGACAGAACAGCATCTCAACAATCTCATGACCCAGCTGGACCCCCTTTTTGAGCGGTGAGAATTTGCGAGATGAGTGGGGAGCCACAGAGATAGATTGAGCAGCCCCTGAGTGGATATTTCTGCAGGGTGACCACGCTGGTTGGAACCCAGCGGGAACTCCTCAGCGTGAAGCTCAAGACTGTCCACCAGCTCCTCCAAGACCGCAAGCCTGACGTGGGTGTGCAAGTTTCAGGTAAACGATCGGGAGGTGATGGCTGGGAGACAAAGCCTGTGAAACTGGAACAAGCTGATCTTTCCCTCACAGAGGCCAGCATACCCTTTCCTGAGGACTTGGGGAAAGAGGACCAACAAGAAGCTGGAAACAGTCAGACCTGCAAGGGGCCCACAAACTGGAGCCCAGATTCATGGAACCTAGCTCCTTACTGGGAGGTGGAGCAGGGACTGAGACGAAGATGGCACAAAACTGTCACAAAGGACCCAGCAATGAAGTGGGGGCAGCCACTGAAGGGTCAGTAAAACCAAGACACCTTGCCCTGGGTGCTCCTCTGTTTTTCCTGCTCCCAGCTGGTCAGATACAGAAATACTGGTGCGTAAGCTAGCTGGGCCTCCAAGAAAAGGTTCCCTTATTAGGAAAAGAGACTGCCTTCCAGAATTCGGAGAAGATGGGGGTGGGGGGAGCCACAGTTCTTCCCTGTACTCCGGAGGCTACTGAATACCAGCCATCAAGGCTCACTCCTTTTTCTCGTGGTTTAGACAGAAAGTTCTTTCCAAAAACACAACAAAATAGCACTTTATTAAAATCCAGCGGGGAAATAAATTATAGGACTTTTAAAACATAGGAGGTAGTTCAGGAAGATCTGGAGTTCAAGGCCAGCCTGGGCTACATGAAATCTTGTCTCAAGAAAAGAAACTGTATATAGTAGCTAGGTATGGCAACATGCACCTGGTAAACACAGCACTTGAAAGGCTGAGGCAGGAGGAATTCAAGCTCACATCAGCCTGGGTCACATAGAAAGACCCTGTCTCAAAAATAAAACAAACCATTGATAACGAAAAGGGCCTCCTATACAAAGCTGCAAATTGAATAGAGGGCAGGCTTCCCCAGTGGTATGGTGTCAAAGGAGCTGGATCAGCTGGGGCTCAGCTAGGCTCAAGCCTGCTTTCTGATTCTTGTTTGGTTTTAAAAAACAAGACAAGGTTTCTCTTATGTAGCCCTGGATGTCCTAGAATTTGCTCTGTTGGCCTAGAACTCAGAGATTTCCCTGTCTCTGCCTCCCAAGCACTGGGATTAAAGGCATGTGCCACCACTGCCAGCTTGCTTTCTGATAAACTAGTTAAATGGCCCGTGTCAGCCCATGGAGGGCCTTGTGGTTCCAGTGTTGAACTTGATTCCCTTTTGTTCTTGGCTCTGCCCTATCCCTGAGTATCGTGAGTTCTGGAATTTTAAGATTCTTCTTAAATATGTGGCCCAGCTGCCACATATATCCCAGGATAACTATGAATTTGTAGATGACAGCATCGTGTTGGACACTTCTAGCTCTTCTGACTTCTGTGGGAAGAGAGAAACAGTTCAGGCTGGAATGCCTGTTCTGTTCAAACAGTCGCACGTGGGGATGGAGTGAGAACAGCACTCCTTTCCAGCTCAGAAAAGGGCACAGCTTACCTGATGGCCACGGTCAGGCTGTGGTACCATCGTGACAGCTCCTCATGGTCAGTGGACATGAGCAGTAGCTTCTCATGGGGGAAGGACAGCTAGGGAGAAACCGCTTTAGTTCAGAACAAGTCAGGCTGAAGCAGTCACTGGTTGGTTCCATGGCGGTCACTCAGGGATATGAGGATGACTAAAATGAGAGCTTGGCCCCAGCCATCCCCCTCACTCTCATGGAAAGGGACCCAGGCCAAGTGATACGCTTGTCTCTGAGTGCCTGTAGTATATCTGAGGCCCAGATTTCCCATCGACAACTTACACTGAGCAGACCACCACAAGTTCCTCCCGAATGGCCAAAGACCCTGTTAAGTTGACACTGGGACATAGGGTACAGGGCCCTGCAGACAAAGGTGCCACTCTTCAGCAGGTGCAATGGGGGTCGAGGCTTGGCCATGAGAAGCACATCAGAGAAGAGGAAGAACATGCGGGGCCGGGGCTCCCCGGTGGGAGGCACCACTAAAAGCCAGCCCTGTCGCAGGAACCATCGCCCTAGAAAATGAGAGACCGTTATCTTGGACAGCTCCAGAATCCATGCGAACACAAAAGGGCAGGAAACTCAGGGGCAGGGAAGTATATGCTGGCTTTGAGGTTTGTTTGTTTTTTTAACTATCATCTGTATATGTAGAGGTCAGAGGACAACTCCAGGGAGTCAGTTCTTTCCTGTTACCTTTATGTGGGTTCCGGGATTAACTCAGTTCATCCAGCAAGTGCTTTCACCCACTGAGCCATCATTATCTTGCTAGCCCAATATGCTGGCTTTGTAGAGGAAGAGAAGCAAGTAAGAAGAGGGTAATGAGGACTGAAGGACAAAGTCCACGGTCTACCTGAGGTAAGCCCTTTTGCCTTGCGTCCACTGAGAAGAGCCTGGACACGCAGGAGGTGCTGGTCATTCTTCTGGCTTTGGCCAATGGCGTGGACTCTCTGGGCAGTGTTGCTCACCAGGCGGGCAGCCCCTGGAACAACACCCTCTATCTCATTTCCAACAGAACTTAGGCTCTGTGTGGCTACTGGTGGTAAAAGGCTAGCTAGCCTGGAGGGGCCTGCATCAGGTTCTAGCTCCTTGAGGAGGCAGGGCACTTAGGGACACTATACACATAACGGGAGATGGGGACATACCCGGCATTGTTGGAGGTCAGAACCAGAAAGGCTTTCAGGACAGGCAGCCTCTGCCTGAGTTGGAGAAGAACAAGAACCTACGTGTGAGCTGTTGGTAGTCAGGGCTGTTGGGAACTGTGTTTTCGGCCAGAGCCACGACAAGATTCTCGTACCTGGAAGTGGACAATTGGAAGGAAAGGGAAGTAGAGTCAGGCAAAATGCCCTGGTTTCAAATGATCTGAAGAGCAGCTCCCAGGAAAGGCCTGGCTGTTCTGCTGCCCCTCTCCAACCTGGGACTCAGAATCTGGGCTCACACTATGCAGGCCACTTCCATCCCACACTGAAGAACCAGTGGCCGACTGTAGTTCAGGAGGCTGGGCCAGAAATGTAAGTTAATCAAACCAAGGAGGCTACCACAGACAACCTAGGAACCCTGGAATAGACCTTTGAGACTAGGCTAACCCCACATCCCAGTGAGCTTTTCCAGACAGCCTGTCTATGCCTTAGCGCAGGTTCCCTCCCTTCAGTACCTAGTCCCACGGTCCCAGTCTGAAGCTGCAGGCGCTGGGTACCCCTGTACTTCAGCACACAGTTCTACAGCCCCAGTCTGAGACTATAGGGTACCCCTGTACTTCAAGATACAGTCCCACAGCCCCAGGTCTCAGGCTGCAGCCCCTGGGTACCCCTGAGCGTTCACATTTAGTCTGGTAAAAGCTCCTTAGACGATATTGGGCTCAGAGAGGCAGAGATGGGGTAGAACCTACGGCATCCCCGACAAAGCTGTAGGCAGCGGTTATGCAGCCTGAGGAACTAATTCTAGTCTAGAGAGGTCCACTCACTGCTGGAGCCGCTGCAGAGGCAGAGGGAGCAGGTCCTGGAGTTGAAGACCCCTAAATTCAGGGCGGCCTTCCTGAAGCCGCACGAACCTCCGAAAACGTTTATTCTTCTTCAGCTGCGCCTGAATCCATAGGGAGAGTTCGCATCAGGAAGAGAAACCACTCCCTTATATTACACTCTGTTCACACGCTCAGCCTTCAGCAAGCTGTGCACTCCGGAGAAACCTGGTCCTCCTGGGGATGTTAGCAAAGAGCTGGACTCGAAATGCAAAACACTAGTTCTCTAGATTAAGAAAGGAAAGAGGAAGAGAGTTACCTGAAGGATGGCCTGAGAACTCTCTGAATTGGCAGCAAACTGGGTGTAGAGCTCCAGGTGGGAGCAGAAGCCCTCTAGCCCCGGCCCCCAGTGCCCTTCTTCCAAGTAGGGAAGCAGCTCTCTGTGCGGGCAAAGGACAGTAAAAAGGCAGGCCAGCAATACTCAAGCTCTCCCACATATACCTCCCACAACCCTGTCTCGGAGCCAATGCTATTATCCCATTTTACAGCTGGAGCGCAGGCTGGTTGAGGCATTGGGCCAAGACCACAGGTGAAAAAGTTGGCAGATGAACTTGGCCTTTCCGGCCAGGCTGCAACGCTTCCACTCACAGGCTAGCGGCATAGATACGCTCCCAGTTCCCAAAGAGGGCCTGGCGCTCTGGTGGTCGTAGTGTCCCCTTGGCTTTCAGGATCCCCAGGAAGTACTGTGAAGGGAACGGATACAGTTTTCTCAGTCTGTCGCAAGAGGAAGCCAACGTCGAGGTGCAGCCAGAAACTGCAGAAGTCGGTTCGAAGCAAGGTCTGAGACCCTCCCATGCCCCCGCCGAGCCCCACCGTGGCCACAAAGCCCAGTTGTTCCTGGTAGCGCCGCTCGGTCTCCAGCAGCTCCCGAGCGGTGCAGACACGTTTCCGTTCCCAACGAGCACGCTGCTGTCGCACCGGGCAGTGCGCGGTGAAGCCTGGGCTCTCCATGCCTGGGCCAGGGTTCCAGGCTCCCCACAGCGTCGCGCCGGAGATTCAAATCCCAACCGCTCGGGGGGCGGGGCCGCGGAGGTGCGGCCTGGGAGCACAGAGCATGCGCGGGCAGCGGCTCAAGGGGCGGGTTCCCTCTGCTGTGTCTGCCCCACCCGCCAAGGCGGCGCTCTAGCTGCGCTGCGTCGTCGCGCAAATGCCAGTTGTGGCCGCTGTGAACCGGTGGCAAGGCGCGAAGGCACAGCTGTCTGAACACGGAGACAGGAGACTACAAAATGCAGACGTTGAAAAGGACTCCGTCTAACTGCAGAATAGGGAATGTGGAGATAAGTACCGTCCATACTACTCCCTGAGCCCACGCCAGACAGAGAAGCAGTTGGCCAGTCATTCCCAGTGCTTTCAGCGCTAGGAACCTTTGAGCTTTGGACCAAAGTGCGCAAGTTTTAAGTTACTCATTTAATTTTTTATTGAGATAGGTTCCTATAATGTAGGCTGGCCTTGAACTGGATTTGAAGTTGACCTTGGTTTTAGCTGCCTGCCTTCAGCTTCTAAATGCTGAACTTAGTTTTGCAGCTTCATACCTGTATGAGGGGCTGGGATGGAACCCACTCATGCATACTAGGCAAGCACTCTACAGCGACATCCCCCAGTCCTGGTTTTGTTGTTGTTGTGTTTTGTTTCATTTTATACGGATCTAAGCTTGATCACAAACTATCTTCAGGTGAGGAGTCGGTATCACGGTAGTTTGGATTTACTGAAGTTTTTTTTTAAAATTTTTCTCTCATAAAATACATTCCAACCAGTTTCCCCTGCACTCCTCTCAATCCCCCCCCCATACTTCCTCTCTCCCCCATTCTGATCAAGGACAAAAGCTTTGATGTAACCCATCAAAGCTGGGTTACCTTATCAAAAGGAGAATATTCTAAATTTTCCTTAGGACTTTGAGGAATTGGGTATACCCCCGAAAGGTAAATTTGTAGGAACATTTTGTCAATATGTCAGGAATCTCTTTTTAAAGATTTTGATTTTTAAAAAAATATATGTTCACATGGGAGAGTATGTGTACGTGAGAGGGGGGCATGTGTATATGTGAATGCCAGTGCCCAGAGTCCAGAAAGAGATGTCCCAGGAGCTGGAGTCATGGGCAGTGTGGCCACCCAGTATGGGTGCTGGGAATCTCCCAGCAGCTGGAGCCATGGGCAGTATGGTCACCCAGTGTGGATGCTGGGAATCTCCCAGGAGCTGGAGCCATGGGCAGTGTGGTCACCCAGTGTGGGTGCTGGGAATCAAATCCTGGTCTTCTGAGAAAGCAGGGAGCACTCTTAAACTCCCCAATCATCTCTCATACAGATAGACAAATAATTTTATTTTTTTATTTATTTATTTATTTTGGTATTTTTGAGACAGGGTTTCTCTGTGGCTTTGGAGCCTGTCCTGGAACTAGCTCTTGTAGACCAGGCTGGTCTCGAACTCACAGAGATTCTCCTGCCTCTGCCTCCTGAGTGCTGGGATTAAAGGCGTGCGCCACCACCGCCCGGCCTTTTTTTTTTATTTTTTTGGGGGACAAATAATTTTAAAATAATAAAAATAAGTATTTTTAAACAAGGAGAGGGGGCTGGAGAAATAGTTTATTAGTTAAGAGTGTTGGCTACTCTTCCAAAAGACTCAGGTTGAATTCCCACTACCCACATGATGGCCCATAACCATCTGCAACTCTAGTTCCAGGGGATCAGACACCCTCTTGAGGCTGTCTCAGGCATCAGGCATGCATATGGTACACAGACATATGTAATTAAACAATTCTCTCCAACCCACCAGCTCACAAATACCTGGCAGTCATTTCCCAAATAATTGACCCAAACAGAGGCTTAATATAAATTATAAATGCTTGGCCAATAGCTTAGGCTTATTACTAACTAGCTCTTACATTATGTTAACCCATATTCCTTATTTATACTCTGTCATGTGGTAGTACCTGAACATGGTACATTCATCTGCTCCCTCTGCATCTGACTGGCAACTCCTCACTCCACCCTTTCCTTCCCCTCATCCTTAATTTCCTATACTTCCTGCCTGGCTGCTGGCCAATTAGCATTTTGTTAAACCAGTTCAAGTGAAAAATCTTTACAGTGTACAAGAGGATTATTCCACAGAAGACATAGGCAAAATACCCATACCTATAAAATAATAAAATAAGGGGGAGGGGAAGAGGGAGGGGGAACTGGGATTGGTATGTAAAAATAAATGAATTTTAAAAAATAAAATATTTTTTAAAAGTATTTATTATGTATACAGTGTTCTGCTTTCACATATTCCTGCACACCAGAAGAGGGCACCAGATCTCATTATAGATGATTGTGAGCCACCACGTGGTTGCTGGGAATAGAACTCAGGACCTCTGGAAGAGCAGCCAGTGCTCTTAACCTCTCCAACCCAATAAAATAAATATATTTTATTTTGTGTATATTATATTATACATAATAATTTATAAAATTTATTTATTATTTTATATAATTTATAAAATTTCATTTATATTATTTTATATTTATGTATAAAATAAGATAAATATTAAAAAGTTCAGCCAAATGTAGTGATGCACACCTTTATCCCAGCACTAGGGAAACAGAGGCAAGAGGATCTTTGTGAGTTCAAGGTCAGTGTGGTCTACAGAGCTAGTTTCTGGACAGCCAGGACTACATAGAGAAACCCTATCTCAAAAAATAAAACAAATTCTCTCGATAAATAGATAGATAGATATAGAGAGATATTGATATAGAGATGTAGTGAGAGAGATATCTACATATATCTATGTATATATATTTTTTCAGACTTAAGGCCTACAGAACATTAAGATTTAAAAAAAGCATTTCTTAAGACACCTGGTTTATGGATATATTTAAAAAAAATCAAGATACTAATAGTAAGTATGACGCCAAGAGAGAGGAGAAAAGGCAAGCTACAGAGAGCTGTATGTAATGTGATTCCCTCTGCATAAAAAGGCACATGAAAGGCCGGAAGGCTAAGCAATCAAAACCTAACTGTGGTTTTTAATCTCTGGGGGATGAGACGGAATATAATTGGACAAATGAGTGTCTACCTGTGCCAGGCAGTGGACTCCTGAGGCTAAAGGTCTAAGAAAGAATGGTGCAAGTTGGGAGATATTTTAAATTCCCTGAGACTCTTCTTCATGTTCCCCAACTTTCCTGCATTGGCTATGCACTATTTTGTAATTATAAAATACATTTTATATTGGGATATTAAATGTAAGAAGCATTAGACCCCATTTCTTCCATTTGGACTCTTAGGAATCTGGGCCTCAAGCCAAGAAGCAGGGGATTGCCAGGGTTCTAAGCTCTCCCAGCTCAGATATCCTAAGAATCCTGAAAATGTTAAATGCTGGGCTCAGACCAGAGAAGAACAGCCTGAAAACCTTGAAGAAATGGAGTTTGGAGCAGATTATTTCTTTGGTTTGGATTGCAAGATAACTGGTGACACCAGGGTAAGGGCCAATAACACTGTCTCAAGTGAATGCAGAGATACTGGCCTGGTGGCTTATGTCTATAACCCCAGCATGTAGAAAGCCAAGGCAGAAGGATTGCTGCAAGTTTGAGGGTAGCCTGGGCCACACAGTGAGACCCTTTCTCAAAAAAATAGAAACAAAAGAGAAGCAAATGAAGGGTAGCCCATGCTAATACAGCTCAAATGTGGGTGAGCACAGACAATCCCGTGGGGATCCTGTGAACCTAAGCAGTAAGAAAAGAGGGACTACAGACACAGCTCAGAGGCGAAAAGCACTGGCTGCTCTTGTATAAGACCTAGGTTCAGTTCCCAGGGTCTGATACCCTCTTCTGGCCTTTTAGGGCTTTCTGCACGCATGTGGTATTCATGCACACACATACACATGAAGAATGAAAGAATTGGAGGAGGAGGGGGCGGAGGAAGAAGTGGATATGTTTGAGTATGTCACCAGTCTGTGGCTGGGAGGAGGGGATGGGAATAAAGCTCACTATGAACTCAGTTTGGGAGCACTGTCTGATTGGTAGAAGAGAGCAAGACTGAGGACAAGGAGACACGCTAAGGACTTCTTGAAATGTATCCAGTTCAGTTCTACTACACGGTGGCCACATAAAGACATGTCCATAGCCAAGGAGTGTAACCTTACCTGGAGAAAGGATTTTTGTAAATATAACTAAGAATTTTTGTTGTTGTCACATGTTTTTTGTTTATTTATTATTGTTATTATTATTAGTTATTATTGTTACTATTATTACTTGAGACAGGGTCTCACCATGTAACTCTGGCTGGCTTCAAGCTCACAAAGATCTGCCTTTCTCTACCTCTCAAGTAATGGGATCCAAGGTATGCACCACCAGAATCCAGGAATGAACAAAAGAGGCTCCGCCAGAGCCTCCGAGGTAGCCTGGTCCTGCAATACACCTTCAAACTTAGGGCCTACAGAACATTGAAAGTTTTAAAAATTGAATTGCCATAAGACACCTGGTTTATGGGTTTATGGTAATCTTTATGGTAGCCCTAGCAATAACAGTGTGATGGGCCAGCCTCAAGACCTCAAAACAGCTTTGGGCTTGTCTTCCAATCCATGACTAGGGAGAAGGGGGCTTCTTGCCTGCTCTACAGAAGTGGTTTCCTCTTCTGTAACCCAGGGCTAATCAGAAACCTGATTTAGGAATGTGTTTGTCCGGGTTTAGAAACACAGATCCCAGTGACCAAAGCCTTGGCTTTAACAACACGGAGGTGTCCTGTGCCAGGCAGGGAGTGTCCCATGTGGTTAGGTTCAGGATAAAAGAACTCTGAGAGCTCAAAGCTTTAAGGTTTGGCAGATTTCTGAGTTATAAAGGTGTGATCTAGGATCAGAGTCCACATCTCCACCCAAGGCAAGGAAACGGCCGCATGGAGAGATAGAAGGGCAAAGAACTGTAGAGGACATTCGGAAAGTTAGCAAATGCTGCAGATCTGTGCTCAGAAACACAGACGCAAAGGAGAGGAGGAGATGTGGGAGGAAAATGAGTAAAGGCTGAGCTCGGTGTTTAATCCCAGTATACAGTATGGTCCTCTCTGTTCCCATGGCCTCTCCCTCCCAGACCAGTCTAGTTATTACCACAGTCTGCCTTCAATAAGCCCCTCCAATTCAGATATTACCATGTTCCTTCCACGAGCCAGAGTCCAAGCAAGGTTCTGAAAACAGCCGACTATCCACAGTACATGATGGGTCAAATGTCATGGATGGTGCTGAATTCAGCTTCAGAAAGGCCAGCAGGGCCTTGTGCATGGGAGGCAAGCACTCTGTCACTGAACTACATCCACATCCGCTCACACAAGGTTTTTTTTGGGGGGGGGTTATGATCTGGCACGCACAAGCCATTGACAATGAGCCCCTAAAATATGAGGATCTGGCAAGGTGTTCTACAATGAGAAAATGCTTGATAATAGCTGAATAAAAATTGACTCAAGTTTTGAACCCTGCCCTCATGGCCTCAAGGAACACAAGGTATAGTAGAACAGATAAAATGTCATACATCATTGTAATATGATTAAATTGTGAGCAAGATTACTACTGGGATCAAGTGCAGTGCGATGGTAGTTCAGAGGCACCACTGAACTCTTAAGAAAGGTAGCTGGGTGTACGCCTTTAATCCCAGCACTCAGGAAGCAGAAGCTGGTGGATGTCTGAGTCTGAGGCCGGCCTGGTCTACAGAGCAGTTCCAGGATAGCCAGGGTTACACACGGAGAAACCCTATCTCAAAATAAACAAACAAACAAAAAAGGTTTCCTTAGATTAGCAAGATGGTTCAGCAGATAAAGCCACTTGCCTTCCAAGCCTGACATGATGGGAGGAAGCCTACAAATGGAGTAGGAAATGCACCTGGAAATGTGGGATCATGGAGCTGCCGGAAGTATTCAAAGATCCTGACAGGCTGAGAAGCTCAGACTATGTAGAGAGGAGGAAAATGAGCAAAAGATGAGATTGGTGTTGGAAGAAAGTATCCATGCAGCCCCAAGCTCTAGTTTAGAGTATGGTCTTCTCTGCTCCTATAGCCGCTGATGATCTGAGTTTGACCCCTGGCGTCCACATAAAGGTAGACGAGAACTGACCCCATAAAGTTGCCCTCTGCCTCCACATCCAAATACACACAAGCCCCTCACATGCACATAGGAACCCCACACCTCTGACTTCTGAGGGTAACTGTGTTCTCTCTCTCTCTCACACACACACACACACATACACATACACTTTAAAATAAAAATTCAGCCAGGCAGTGGTGGCGCACGCCTTTAATCCCAGCACTCGAGAGGGAGACAGAGGCAGGCAGATCTCTGTGAGTTTGAGGACAGCCTGGTCTATAGAGAGAGTTCCAGGACAGGCTCCAAAGCTACAGAGAAACCCTGTCTTGAAAAAAAAACAAAACAAAACAAAAAAATTCAAAGCATGGTGGCAAATGCCTTTAATCCCAACACTCAGGAAGTAGAGGCAGGAGGATCTCTGTGAGTTTCAGGACAGCCTGGTCTACAGAGCGAGTTCCAGGACAGAGAGGCTGTTATATAGAGAAACCCTGTCTTTAAAAACCAAAACGAAAAGAAAAGCTTCTTGGAGAAGTTGCCTGACATCTGAGTTAGAACAGAAGGTATTTAGAAAAGAAAGATAATGAAAACATTTAGCACCATGGTGGTTTACAAACATTAATAACCAAAGTCAAACCTGATTGATTGGGTTCCTCAGATGAGGCTCCTTGGACCCTTCTATACTAGGCATTACCCTTTCTTTAGATCAAGAATCGTCTAAGAGGTTCTCAAAGAGAAGTTGGGATATCCCTGGAGCCATGGGATATGGCTGTATGCAGAATTAAAACTAATTCTATACATTCAATTAACCTATACATCCACCCTGCTGAACGTTCACCGAACAATCCTCAATATGGACAATGAAATGACCTTATTCTTTGTGATTTGTGGAAGCCATGGGGATCCTCTGAGAATGTGAGCTGCAGAACTAAAATCTGTCCTTTATGCTGCATACCTGGGAACAATAGCAGTATCTGGAGGACTGGAGGAGGCTCGGTAAATGCTCATTAAATGGACAGACTGGGAGCCCCACGTCCATTCTCACGCCGTCCCAGTTCTCTCTGCCCGATCCATGCTCATAGCGGTCTTCAACATGGCCTAATATGAAAACTGGACCCAGTCACGCTCTGCAAAAAATTTCTTTTTACATCTCTTTACTTATTACATGTGTATTTGCATACATGTGTGTGCCATGGCACACATAGAGGACAGAGGACAACTTGGAGGAGATGGGTCTCTTTTTCCACCATGTCAATTCTGAGGGTCCAGCTCAGATCATCAGACTTGGTGGCAAGTGCCTTTACCCACTGAGCCATCTGGCCAGCCTCTGCTCAAAATATCCCATGCCTTTTCTTTCCTAGAATACGATTCTCCGTACTGTGGTCACCAGTCACCTTCCCGTGAAGCTCCTACCTCTTCTTCAAAGGTGGGATAGTATTTACCCACTTCCATACTTTCTTAGGCAGAATTATACTATTTGTCCTCACTCACTGGAATGATCACCTCAGGCAGGGACTCTTCATTTTCATTTCCCTATCCCTGGTCCACAGCCTAGCATGCCATAGGTATCAAATAAACAGAATGCAAACATGAGTGGCATTCTAGGCACCGAGACTTAGATTTTAAAAGGCAGTAAAAAGTTTGGAGGAAAAAAAATGAGTATTTTAGGACTGGAAGTGTAGCTCAGTACTGGAAGAGTACTTGCTTGGCACCTATGTCCCTGGATTTAGTTAGTCTCCAGCACTGAAAATCAAGAATGGCAGTGGTGGAGCAGGGGTGGGGGGCAAAAAAAGTATAATCTAACTGGAACATTGGGGAAAAGCAAGAAACAAAACAGAATAGTTTCTTGGGTGAGGTTTTGCAGACCTGGAAGCTGGAAAAAGAAAATGGTCATACTTTGGCAGGCAATGGGGGAGCCGTTAGAGTCTCTCTCATATATATAATCAAACATTCATGCTCAGATTTGCCTCCTACTTACCCGTGCGTCCCTCTACCTACTCAACCCTAGGCTCCCCTAGTGTCTTTACCTGCCCCCTTTACCGAAGACCTGACTGTGGCAGAATTTAGACACAGGTTTCTTGTCTCCTCAGCCAGACTACACCAGGGCCCCAGCTCCCCTTCTTTCCCCTTCCCTCCCGGGACTGGGAAGCAAGCCAGGCCTAGCAGAGACTGGCAGGCAGAAGCTGGGTGGTGTCACGGAGAACCTATACAGTGCCAGGTGGTGCCTTGGGCTCCAAGCTGAGCTGGTGATCCCGATAACCTTCTGCCTGTGAACACACCTGCCTCTCACCCCAGCCCTACCTCTTACCGGACCTGTGTCCAGGCTTTGATATCGGGGAGGGGGGCACAGGGCCAGGCAGACCTGTGGGACTTTGGCTCCATCTCTGCAAAAGGGCATTCCGTGAGTCAGCCTGCTCCCCTCAAGGCTTGCTCCTCCCCCCACACAGCTCCTATTTCCGATGCACGTACAGCCCGTACACTCCACACCGTGTCCTGGGGCACCCCAGTCAGTCGCATGGCTTCCCTGGGCATCAGACCCTGGCCCTCTTTGTTGATCCTGTCCCCTACTGTGCTGCTGCTGCTGCTGTTTCTGCTGTCCCTAGTGTCTGCTCATCCCCAGGGCCTGTCCGGATTGCAGGGGGAGCCCTCCTTGGGAGAAAGTTCATCTGGGGAGGATGATCTGGGCGTGGAGGATCTGCCCAGTGAAGAGGATGCACCTGGAGAGGCTCCACCTGAAGTTAACGCTGAAGCTGAAAAGGATTCCCCAAAGTTAGAGGATCTACCCACTGTTGAGGCTCCTGACGACAGTCATGGCTCCCACGGGGACGGAAAAGGTAAGTGGTCGTCAGCTTCCAAACTGAGGCTCAGGTAGTTTTAGGCCTCCCCTCCCCACACCCCAACCCTAGCAAAGCATGCAGGAAGGAAACTGTGCTCTAATAGGGCAGCCCTTCTCCCTAAAGGGGAGAATAATTGGGAGAGATGGCAAAGAAGGGTGGAAGCTCAAGAGGAACTAGAACTGACGAATGGACAGAGGGGGAAATTGTAGAGAGAGAGAAAAGAATAAGACGAGGAGAGGAGAAGAGAGGAGAGGAGAGGAGAGGAGAGGAGAGAAGAGAAGAGAATAGAAGAGAAGAGAAGAGAAGAGGGGGTCCCAAGGATGTACAGAGAGCATACAACTCTGCACAATTTTCAGTGCAGGAAGAACCAATCAACAGGCAGAGGAACTTTGATTTGCTTTTTTGGGGGGTGGGAGGAGGTAAGGGGTGAGGTGGGGTCTTATTGTATAGATCGAGTTGGTCTTGAACTATTTTCTGCCATCTACCTGTCTCTACCGCTGAGTTCTAGGATTTCAGGTGTGCGCCACCACACTTGGCTCTAAGCTAGGGACTTTGGGAAGGCTGGAGACAGGAGAAAGAGGAAGGTGAGCCCAGTAAAGGGAAAAGGACGACCTGCTGGCTTGGATCTGCTAACTGAAGCTACTCTGCAGATCCTAGCATTTGCTGGTCTGCTGGTCACTCCCCAGTGGCTGAGTCACAGTTGGTGGCAGGCCACCGTGCTTTGTACCTAGCCTGCTTCACACTCTTGTAAAACAGCCGGGTCTGTGAGGCTCCACCAGAGCTGGAGGGAATCTCTTTCATTCTGGGCACTGAGAAGTGACTGGGCTGTTAAGAGTGAGCTTATTACTTCTTCTCATTTATGCAGGGGGTGGTCACGGTCTTTGGAGCTATAGAGGTAAGACACACACCTAATCTGGGAGTCCAGCCCTATTGATCTACCTCCCCCCACACACCTCCAATACTAGCTCTAGTCTAGACCCACGTCTTTGACGCCACCTCCCAACCCACTCCCGCCTCTAAGCTTCCTGACTCCACCCCATGCTTTTCCTAACGGTTCTTGTCCTAATCATTAGACTTCGTGCACCTTTTTCTCTCATCCCAGGCACCCTACTCTGGCCCCAGGTGTCCCCAGCCTGTGCCGGCCGATTTCAGTCCCCTATAGATATCCGCCCAGAGCTCACCTCATTCTGCCGCGCCCTGCAACCCCTGGAACTACTCGGCTATGAGCTCCAACCTCTCCCGGAACTGAGCCTACAGAATAATGGGCACACGGGTGAGGTTTCTGGGGCGGGACCTATGAAGGGGAGTGGCAATTCAGCTGTGCTTGGGGGGTTCTGCTGGTGCTCACGGGTGGGTAGACATCGCTCCCTTGCCACTCCCCACGCAGTACAGCTGACTCTGCCACCTGGGCTGAAGATGGCTCTGGGACCTGGGCAGGAATACCGGGCTCTGCAGTTGCACTTACACTGGGGAACTTCAGATCACCCGGGCTCAGAGCACACTGTGAATGGCCGCCGTTTCCCTGCTGAGGTGGGCATCGGGCTGTCCTGAGAGGAACAAAGAGGATGTGACGGGAGCTCTGGGCTCATTCTGACCCTTAAACCCTCTCTAGATCCACGTGGTTCACCTCAGTACTGCCTTCTCGGAGCTTAATGAAGCCTTGGGTCGCCCTGGAGGCCTAGCCGTTTTGGCTGCCTTTCTGCAGGTACCACACTTGACACTCCTATCCCATGGGTTCTGTGCATCTTGTGTGCAGAGACTCCGTTCCAGCATTCTCAAGCTGGTCAGTTAGCTAACTGCTCCATTCATGCCTTTGTTCATTCAGCAGCAGCAGGGAACCAGGAAGCAGGGTACAAGAAGGCTTCCTTTAAGGAGCCCGCAGAGCAAAGGCTGACATGACAGTCATAAACGAAGAGCACTAAAAACAGTGGTCACAGAGGAGGTGAAACTTAATTCTTTCACCGGTGAGAAACAAGGAGGGCTGTTGCACAGAGAGAGACCATCATGAGCAAAGACAGTATGGATCATTCAGGGAACACCACATGCAACAAGTGGCCTGGGGAGGAGGCATTTCTCGGTTACTTCTGTGAGCCATCAGTTCCCCATCGTGAAATGCAGTATTCACTGATCTCTGTGTACCCTTAACGATCAAGAATGCACTTACCTTGGTAGGAGGAAGCCAGGAAGTGAGGAGATGTCATGCCTGTAAGCCTCACTAGTGTGAAGTTCACAGCATCAAGCCAGACAAGTGCCTCAGATATAGCATGCAGGACTCCACTCCAAGAGTCAAACTCATGAATCATTAAAGCGAATACAGAGGCAACACAAGTACAAAATCTATTATGGTTTTCTTCGGGAGACCATGGAGTGTATGTGGAAATAATGGCAAGGGACACTATGAAAATGAGCAGAGCCCCGATCCCTGAGAGGCTAAGTTCAGTTTGCCATTGAAATCCAGGACACCAAGCTAATTCATTTGCAAAGCAAGAATAACAGCATTTGAATAATCAGATTTTTGTATTTTCCCAGCATCCTCAGAGGTGAGGAATGGGGAAAGACTACAGGAACCCTATTCCATGTTCAGGCCTCTAACTGTGGTCAATCTGCCCTGTACTGTATCCCATGCCCAACCCTGCAGGAGAGCCCAGAAGAGAATGGTGCCTATGAACAGCTGCTGTCACATTTGGGAGAAATTGCAGAGGAAGGTCAGTTTGTGGCTTCCTCAGGAGCTGCACATCTGAGGATGGAGATATGGAAGGAGTTGAGGGTGAACTGGCTCTGAGATTGGTAACAATGGCGAAACTGCTGAGAGACAAATAAGAATAGGGAAACTACTGTCTGCAATTACAAATCAAAACCAAACAGAAGATACAATTAGATGAAAAAGCCAAGTTGAGGCTGGGCATGGTGGCATGTGCCTTTAGTTCAAGGCCAACCTGGTCTACATAATGAGTTCCAGGTCAGTCAGGGGTATATAGTGAGATCGTCTCAAAAATAAACAAACACAACAATAAGTAGAGAGGAAAAATGTTTAATGTTTAAAACATAGGACTGAGTGTGAAAAGCTAAATTGACTTTGAGAACTGTCTACCATTTATGAACATCAAACATTTTATGTTTGTAAATGTTTGAGAGCAGGGCACGGTGGAGCATGCTGATAATCCAGTGCTTGGGAGGCTGGCTACATAACAAGTTGGAAGCCAGCCTAGGTTACACGTAACCATGTCTCTGAAAAGGCTAAGGATATAGCTTGACGGCAGAGCGAGAGCATGTGTGACGCCCTAGGTCAGGCACTGAAAACCTACTTTAGCTGAAAAGTTAGCTCTCTTCCTTAGTGACTGAGTTATTTTAAATCTCAATTTACTAGACTTTTAGATTTTTGATAAACCGAGACACATAGAGCTTTTGTGTCTTTTGTTT
>JAQHUG010000048.1:3698050-3774856 GCA_028555095.1 Dicrostonyx torquatus
GCATTTGTGTCCGTCTTTTATAGTTACAAATATTAAATGTATTTACAAGTTATTCCATGTGTGTGTGCTCACTAGATAGAATACAGGATCTCCACCAGTGACCTGCATCCCAGCTCCACTTTCTCCTTTTATTCCAATCTGGGTTGAGTCAGCAATCCTGCATGATATGGATGCGTACTCAGAAGACTGAAGGCCTGGAAGGAGGGCTGATGAGCTCTTGTCTTGGGACTGGAGAAATGGCTCAGCAGCACAAGGCCTCCTCTCAATTGCCAAAAGCCCTTTACCTCCTTTTGGATCAACCACATAGTGAGAAGCAGCGAACCTAGGCTTGTGCCTGGAGCTTCCAGGGCACATGATCTAGGTGAGACCTCAACACAGACCCTCTCCACAGGCACACAGATCGAGATCCCAGGTCTGGATGTCTCTGCATTGCTGCCCTCGGACCTCAGCCGCTACTATCGATATGAAGGGTCCCTAACCACACCTCCCTGCAGCCAGGGGGTCATCTGGACTGTGTTCAACCAGACAGTGAAGCTGAGCGCGAAGCAGGTAAGAGTGGGGTGCGGTATTGACACAGGGCGTTGGAAAATGGGAACGTAGGAGGAGATGAGGGCAAGCCAAGGGGCCCTGTCATGAAGGGAGACAGAGGGCTGGGGACCCCTTGCTCCTTTTTGTCTCGTACTATCTACCGACCCTCCATCTCCCAGCTCCATACTCTCTCTGTTTCCCTGTGGGGACCTCATGATTCTCGGCTACAACGGAATTTCCGAGCCACACAACCTTTGAGTGGGCGAACGATTGAGGCTTCTTTCCCTGCCGAAATGGACAGCAGCCCTGAGCCAGGTACACAGTTGTCTGATGGCCCATGTTGCCACATCACCTACCCATGGGTCCCTCCTCTTCCCATGTTGTCATTTGTGCTACAGCCCTGTCACAGGTACTCATGGGCCCGGCTCTAATGTCTCCTTTTTCTCTTTAGTCCACACAAAGTCCTGCCTTGCTGCTGGTGAGTTGGGGTCCTTCTTGTTCCTGATGCTGGGGAACACCCTTTAGTATCATTCAGTCCAGGAGCTAGTATTTTCTTTTTCTGCAGAATAAATGGCCCTAAACCAATGATAGATTAGGTAGGGACCCCCTCTTCTGCACCTCTGGTTTAGTTTATCAGGACAAGGTCCCAGAACTCTTCTGTGACGCTCCTCCCTCCCCCAACACCCCTTTCACCTACCTGCTGGAGGGAAACCAGTGCTTTTCTTACACTTCTCCCTATCCACCTCCAACCTCCAGCTGGCCTGTTCTGGAGACTGAGGCCCTGGGGGCTGCCTGAGCACTCACTCCAGCAAATGGTCAGGAGTATAGGAAGCCAACTTGGAGGGAAACCCACTTTCTGAGGCAGCCCCTCTTTTCCCCTAGGTGACATCCTAGCCTTGGTGTTTGGCATTCTCTTTGCTGCCACCAGTGTGGCCTTCCTCATACAGCTGAGGCAGAACAGGTATCTATGGTCCTCCCTTGGCACAGCCTCTTTTGTAGAACCCAGAATTCCAGGACTGCCAATGAGCTCATTCAGGGCTGGCTTTCTTATTCTAGTTCCCTGTTCTATAGGCACAGAAGTGAGACCAAAGATGGAGCTAGCTACAGCCCAGCAGAAATGGCAGAAACTGGAGCCTAATAAGGAGAAGCCAGCTAGAGGATTCTGGAAACCTTGTCCTGTCCTGCCCATTATACAACTCCTTTTAACCACTAAGGGACCTTTCTCACCTTTTTAACTTTTCTTTTCCTTAAAGTACTGCAATGGGATCTTATAGTGAAAAGCCAAGCCTGCCTGGACTCAATTCTTGCTTTTTTTGTTTGTTTGTTTGGTTGGTTTTTTGTTGTTTTTGTTTTTTTGAGACAGGATTTCTCTGTAGCCCTGTCTTGGAACTAGCTCTGTAGACCAGGCTCGCCTCAAACAGAGATCTGAATACCTCTGTCTCCTGAGTGCTGGAATTAAAGGTGTGCACCAGCACTGCCTGGCAACTCTTTCTCTTACTATGCAGTCAAATGTTCTACTACTAAGCAATGCACCCCTTGATCTTACTATGGAGACCAGGCTGGCCTTGAACTGAGTGTGTGGGTAATGGAGTTTGAACCCAGCCTCTTGTTCTGACTAGGCAAGTATTCTACCACTGAATAAGCTTCTAGTCCCTTCCCTTGAACGCTCCATCCTCCTGTCTCAGCCCCTTGAATGCTGGGATTACAGGCATGCACCATCATGCCTGGCTCATCCAAATTATTTTTAAAATAAATATTTCTAATAAAACACATATAAGTTGCCTTAGTCCTTGAATCAAAAGGTTGTTCTATTAATTTCCCATGGCTGCTGGCGGAAGAAACAACTCCCACAAGCTCAGAGGTGACACACTTACAGTCCCCGAGGCAGGGTTGTCCAAGATGAACTTTATGCGTTAGCCCAGGTGTGAGTGGGCTATATTCTTCCTGGCTTTCTCAAGTAGAACACACCCACTTTCAGATTTTAGAATCTACCTGCTTTCCTTGCTCACGGCCCCTTCCCTTCAATACTTCGACTCCTTGCTTCCATTGCTCCATCTTCATTACTGCCTTACACCTTATTGCCAGCCCCTTTTTTCCCTTCTAGACAGTCTTCCGCTGTAGCTTAGACTGGATCAAGACTATAGGGCCTGCATCATCATGTGTGGCCTTTTCCTAACCCTCCGATGATACTGGGCCTGACCCCGAAACCCAAAACAACCTCCTCCATTTCCAGTTCTTTGCTCAGCCACACAGTGTCTCTTTCTGGCTAATGTGGCATTTCTCAGGATTAGAATACGGACCTTGTTGGGGCAAGAACACAGAGCAGTTTGAGTCAGATGGTTGGCTTAGTCACACGGAGTGAGCCTTTTGGGCATTTACCCTGTTGGAATATCTGTCCCTTTTTGAAGTTTTGCCTTTAGAATGTCTGGCCCAGTGACTGCTGAAGCAGAGCTGGGCCATGGATGACGGCTCTACCCTCTGAGGACTAGAGGCTGAGACAGTTTCCTACCTGCTAGGGAACCACATCTCAGAACTCCCATTACAAAGGGGATCCCACTGCAGGGATGGGAGCCAGGCCCTGCCCACTCAGGGGCAGCACTACTGCCAACCAAAAAAAAAAAAAAAGGCTTAAAGGGCCCTGGCATGCCAGGAACAACAGTTTATTGGCCTGAGGAGGGAACTATATAGTCTGGTAGGCAGCAGGGCCAGCCCTTACAGGTTGTTGAGTTCCAGAAGGGTCTGGTCCAAGGTCTGGTGAATCTCCACGTTCTCTTCCTTGGCACTAGCCAAAGTCTCTGTGAGGGGAAGCAACAAGTGAGGTGGGGGAGGGGAAACGGGAAGCAGGAACATGAGGGAGGGAACCAAGGACAGGGATGGCAACACATACAGAAACATGTTAAGAGACACTTTGTGGACCTGGGGCAAATGGGTAGACTGACCAGACACAAAGGCTGGGGTGGCGTCAGTGGCCTGGGGAGGTCAACAGGTGGCCTTCCTTTAGAAGGTGCAGGAAAATTGAAAACAGAAGGGAAGACAAAGGTTCAGTCAGGAAAGGGAGGGCCAGACAGACAGAATTGGGACAGAAAACAGACCTGCAGTTGCTGTGAAAGCCCCTCTTGCTGAGATCCAATACTTTTTGACTTCACACGGACCTTTTCTGACCTTCCAGCCCCTCCCCTGTGCCTCACTACCCCATTTCCCTTCCAGCCATTCCATTAGATTCTGGAATCCCAGCTAAGTGCTCCAAGGTCAGTGGTGGGCTGCAGAGGGGAAGGGAGGCTGTGCTTCACGGACCCACTGATATCACATGCACTGATTATCAGGAAGTGACAGGCTGCGGTGGCCATGCAGAAGGATCTGTGTGGGCCACAGTGTTCTGTGCGGGGGGCTAAGTGTCACAAGACCGAGGATATTGGTAAAAGCCAGGGTCTCAGGAGTAAATGGTGCTTTGACAGTGATGATGGAGGACTCTCTGGGGGGCAGGAAAACAGCATGGAGACCGAGTTCAGAGTTTATTAAGTAGTAGAGGAGGAGGGAAGTCAGTGGATGGTGGACAGACAGCAGGGGAAAGTCAGTGCCAGAGTAGGTGGCAGGAGTGATAGGCGTGCTCCCTCAGCTGCCCTTGGCCTGGCTATGCAATGTTGCCAATTTGTGCTCCTCTTGGCTGCCCCCGCCCCCTCAAAGAGAATGGAAAGAGAGACGAGAAGGGGGCCTGCGATGGCCACAGTGGTGTGGACTCAGAGGGAGGTGATGTCATTGAGCGCGTTGTCCAGCTCCTCGCTGATGGCCTTGTACTTCATCTTCTGTGCATAGACTTCATCTGGGGAGTCCGAAGAGGAGGCGGGGAGGAGGATATGGAAGAGGGGAGGAGGAAAGGAGGGAGCATGGGAAGGGGAGGAGATGGAGGAGGGGAGGAGGAGAGGAGGGAGCACAGGGGGGAGATGGAGAAGAGGAGGAGGAGGGAGGAGGAGATGGAAGATGGGAAAAGGAGCAGAGGGAGGAGATGGAGAAGGGGAGGAGGAGAGGAGGTGGTGAAGTGGAAAACAGAATCAGAAAGATGAACGGAAAAGAGAGGCCAGAGGACAGGCCAGATGGCAGTCAGGGCTTCCTCTTCCCCTTTCTCTCCCCTGGCTTCTCTTTGTCCTCTGTACCACTTCTCTCTCCCCCTAGGAGCCTGTGGGCAGTGCTCTGAGCAGGCAGCCATGCAAGCTTAAGAGGGAAAGGAAGGGTACTGGCCAGGAAAGTCTAAAATCCTACAGTTGGAGATAAAATTCCTGCTTGCCCGAGAAGACTGGAAACAGAGGACATGGGGACTAATGGCAGTAAAAGGTTATCAGAATAAAAGAGAAAGGAGACCTTTGTTGATAATAGCAGTAACCACAGACCAGCAGATACCTGGATTTCTGGTTTTGCTAAGGTTAACTCAAAGTAGCATCTTCCATTAACAGTATTGTGTAAATCCTGATATTTGATCAAATAGTGGCTGGGGATATAGCTCAGAGGCAAAGAACTTGCCTAGCATATATGAAGCCCTAGGTTCAATTCCTAGCATCAAATAAGAAAGAAAGAAAGAAAGAAAGAAAGAAAGAAAGAAAGAAAGAAAGAAAACTAAATATCTCTGTATTCAGTAAAGAAGTCTTAGGGCTGCAGACAGGTCTGTGCTAGAGCTCTGGTCTAAAACATACAAGGCTGTGGGTTCCATCCCCAGCACAAGGGGGTGGGGCATCTCTGCAATAAGACCATTGCATTGTCCTTACTGATAGCATTTGCTACATTAGTGTTATGCAAGACCAGCAGCATCAGCATCAAGGAGCTGGTGGCCCAAGCCTGTAATCCCAGCATTGGGGAGCCAGATTCCAGGGCATCACCACAGTTTTGAGGCCAGCCTGGTCTACAGAATAAGATCCTGTCCAGTGAAAACAGGAGTAGGGTCTATAAGCTGCTTGTTTGTGTTTCTTTCTTCTTCTCTCTTTCTCTTCACCTTCCATGTGATCTACCACCAGCACTCAGCAATCCAATTGTGAAAACTGTGTAAATATACAATGATATGTGTGTGTATGCTATGGTGTCTGTGTGGAGGTCAGAGGTCAACTCTGATGTTGGTCCTTACTTCTACCCTGTTCGAGACCAAGTTTTATCATCACTTCGCATGCCAGGCCAGTTGAGCGTCTAGCCATCCTCCTGTCTCCACCCCCATTTCCCATCCTATAGTGTTAGGAGTGCTGGGACTGTAGACACGGGCTACTGTGTCTAGCTTTTACATGCATTTTGGGTTTCAGAATTCATGTTCTCACGTTTGTGGGATGTGCTTTACCAACTGAGCCACTCTTCCAAGCCCAGGAACATGTTTTTTTTTTTTTTTTTTTTTTAAGATTAAAAAAAAATGTGCTGGGCAGTGGTGATGCACATCTTTAGTCCCAGCACTTCGAAGGCACAGGCAGGTTGATCTCTGTGAGTTCGTAGCCAGCCTAGCCTACTGAGGTCCAGGATAGTCAGGGATACACCGAGAAACCCTGTCTCCAAAAAAGAAACAAAAAGAAAAGAAAAAGAAAAAATTCACATGTATGAGTGTTTTGCCTGCATGTCTGTGTATAATGTGTATGCATGCATGGTCATCAGAGGCCGGAAGAGGGTGTCAGGTCCTAGACCTAGAGTTACAGACGCTTGTGAGCCACCATGTAGATGCTGGGACCCAAGCCTGGGTCCTCTGGAAGAGCAGTTAGTGCTCTTAACCACCAAGCCAGCTCTATAGCCCCCATCAATCTGTTTTTAACTTTTCGGATAATTTTCATTCATTCTAAACCCAGAAAAGCACTGGAGTGGCCTGTCATAATTCCTTGGATTGTGGACATGGCCCACCAGAGTCTGCAGAGCCCTGGGTAATCATTTAACAAATACCATGAGATAAGGGGCAGGGCGATGGGGATGGGTGCGGGGGGGGGGCATCCTTTTTACCTTCTAGGTCATCAATGGTTTTCTCCAACTTTGCCACAGATCTTTCAGCAAACTCTGCTCGGGTCTCAGCCTGCAATAAAGACGGGATAGGAGACATGGTCAAGAAAGACTCTCTTCCCAGAGAGTCTCCCAGCAGTCACCCTTCTTTCTTGTCTCAAACCTCAGTTTCCTGCCAGGGGCAATCTCACCTCCTTCAGCTTCTCCTCTAGAAGTTTGATCTCCTCTTCATACTTGTCCTCTTTGGTGGAATACTTTAAGAGACACACACATGCCGTCAGTAAACTGCTTCCTGCACCCTGAACCTTGCAGCTCCCCATGAACCCCGCAGGCTCCGGCACCTAGCCCTCCCTACCTAAGCCCTCGTCTCTGCCCCGCATGACCCCAAGACCCAGTCCTCACTGCCCCTCTGCCCCTTCTACCTTGTCCGCTTGGGCTTCCAGGGATTTCAAGTTGTTGGTAACAATTTTCAGCTCTTCCTCTAGGTCCCCACATTTACTGCAGGGGTGTGTGGCAAGATGGAGCGTGAAGGAACAGTGAGGTGAGACAGGGGTGGAGGGGTGGCACAGTGGGGGAGGGGTGGAGGAGAAAAGAGAAGAGCCAAGTGGTGAGAGTGACAGCAGGCTGAGTTTGGAAGCCGTATCCCCCCACACCCCCAATTCCTAGTGCAGGAGAGAGACAGAAGCCTGAGATGCTGAGCCGAGGTGAGAAAAAGGTGCCAATGCCCAGAGAGGTTACTACCTCCTCCTCTGAGGCTATCAGCGACTTGAGGGCCTGGTCCATGGTTCGAAGCTCCTCCTCCAGTTGCCTGGCTCGGCTGCGGGGCAGCAGGCATAGATCAGAAGACGAGGCCTGACCCTGTGGCCTCTGGCCCGGGAACTGCCTGATCACTGTGCACAGTGCCGAGCCCTTAGCTGTTTACTGTCCCCTTTACGCCCCCAGGGTTTCCTTACCTCTCGGCCACCTCAGCTCTCTCTTCTGAGCGCTCCAGCTCTCCTTCCAGGATCACCAGCTTCCTGGCCACCTGAGGGAGAGTGGGAGGGAGAAGTGGGTCAGTGGCGATAGGGGCTTTGGGGACTGCGGGTGAAAGCTAAGCGGGGCAAGGCCCGCACCTCCTCGTATTTGCGGTCTGAGTCCTCAGCGATGTGCTTGGCCTCCTTCAGCTGCATCTCCTGCAGCTCCATCTTTTCCTCATCCTTCATGGCCCGGTTTTCAATGACTTTCATTCCTCTGAGAAGCAGGGGGAGGCGGTCACGTGGGGTCAGTCCCAGCAGAGGCAGGCCCCTCCCTCTGTAGCCCCTGACCTGCCTCCCTCCAGGGCCCCCTTCCCCACCTCTCGCTCTCATCAGCAGCTTTCTCAGCCTCTTCCAGCTTTTGCAGGGCTGTAGCCAGGCGCTCCTGCGCCCGATCCAACTCCTCCTCCACTAGCTGGATGCGGCGGTTCAGGGAGGCCACATCTGCTTCAGCCTGTGGGTCAGAGGGCAGAGGTCAAAAGGCTTTGTGTGCCTTAATGAGCATCAGCTAAGCTCCAAAGACAGTACAATTCTTCTGAATCTCAGCTTTCTGGTTTCTGTGTGGTCAACGTATCTCCCCCTCCCACCCAACTGAACATTCTTCTGCTTAGGTAAAAACCTGCAACCCCGCCCCTCTCAAGCTCCATTCTCCCGAGGTGCTGCCTCTTCTGGCACTATACATGGTAGTTCCTGTAACTCCCTTGAGAGAGGCCACTCCAAATGTTAACAGCTACGTCTGGGGCAGCTCTGTTTCCTACAAAGCAGACCCTGGCTCAGGTAAGGGGGAATTAGGAAGAAATAGTACAACTAGACTTTGCCGCTGCTAAAAAGCAGCCAATCACAGAATCAAGCTCTGTGATATCACCAGTTGCCAGGCAGACTCTCAGCAAGACACTCCCGAGAGGCAAGCCAGGACCTGTAGGGAGCTGTGGCAGCAGCAAGGGGCTCCCTGCCAAGGTGACAGTGGGGGTGGGAGGAGGGAATGCAAGTGATGAGACTCAGACTCTGAATATGGAAGCAAAACCTTAGAGATTTTGGAGACGGTCCATGGAAACCCAGGCTACCCTGAGAAAGAGAGGCAGGGCGGGGCAAGATGGCCCATAGAGGAAGATGACAACAGCATTGTGGTTTTAAAGTGCACTGGCTCAGAGTCAGACTGTTGTCTTTGAGCCACGGCTCAGCTACTCCACACTTGTTATGTGACCTTGGGCTGCACATTTGGCCTCTCTAAGCCTCAGTTTCCTCCTTCACAAACCGGAACTAACAATCACAGCCTCTTCGGACGCACTGTTAATCAACTGGACCAGGCGGGAAACTCATGAAACTAAACAGGTTTTCGACCCCATGCTAGATTCACTGAACTGAAACCTCCAAGGGGCTTGGGACTCTTGTACCTTAAAAAAAAGTATTGATTTTATTTTATACGTATCATTGTTTTGCCCACACGTATGTGCACTGTATGTGTGCCTAGTACCCACATGGTTGTGAACCACCAGGAACTGAATCCAAGCACTCTGAAAGAGCAGCAAGAGCTCTTAAGCACTGAACCATCTCTCCAGGTCTTTAAGCCGCCTATGGGAAAGAGGGACATTCTCTTCAGATAACATGCTAAACACATTGCCTGCTCAGAGTCCTCCCTTCATGTTAAATAGCCACGTCTTATTCTCTGAGACAAAACCAGAGATCCTTGTTGAGATTTAAGACCAAAAAGAATGGATGGAATTAGTGGAAGGGAAGGAGGAGTGAAGGGGAAGTGCTGGGAAGGGGGAGGGGAAGAGCTGGGGAAGGGGGGTGAAGAGAAGAGCTGGGAAGGGGGGGGTGAAGGGGAAGAACATGGCAAGGCTGGCACAGAGGGAGGCCCTGGAAACATCACCATATATAGAAAGCAGTTTATGACTTGTCCTCCAGGTGCCTTGTACCTGGAGTTTGGCCACCCAGAACAAGAGTCCATCGTGGGCACAGGGCCCAGTGACTCAATGTGGAAACACTGGAGACAGCACAGGGAAGAATGACTCTAGGGGACACTGGGGGTTACTCTAGAGAGATGATGGTGGTAGGGTAACAGTGACTGCCTATGGGCCTGTATAATACGGCCCTGACAAAGCTTAAGAAGTCCTGGGGTCATTCAAGTCTGATAACTGTCATGTCTGTTCTCCTAAGCTGTGGGTGCTGGCTCTTCTCCCACTACAGGATGAGCACTACAATAGTCCCATTGGCTGATTGGCAAACAGAGGAAAGAAACTGAGGCACTATGTAAGTTAACTGCCATGCTCAAGGTAACACTACAAAATTGGGCTGCATTTCCTATTTATACTGGCAGGACTGCCTGCTTCCCCAACTGTCCCTGCCCACCCCTACCCCTCACCAAGCTCCTTGGGTTTCCAGTCTTGCCTCCAGCTGCATTGAGCCTTGGTTATTTATAGAGTACCAGATGCCCAGGGTCAACTCTGCTAGCAGCTGCTGGTCAGTTCCCTCCCAAGTGCCAGCGCTGGTAGAGAACCCAAACTGGAGACTAGAGGTCAAAGAAACCCAGCTCCCCAGTGCCGTCTCGGGTGTTCAGACCATGCTTGTGTTACTCACCCCCCCCAGGCCTACTTACAGACTCTTCTTAAATTCCAAATAAGAAACTGAGGCAGGGAATGGTGGAAGTGCCTCATCTACAGTCCTGTGATCCCCCTGCCTGAGGACGCGAGAAGTCTGGCTGGGGATGGGCAGGCAAACCTCAGGGTAAGTGGAGCCTGCCAAGGTGGCTGCCTTGGCAGTTGTGGCCCTGTCCCTCTGCCCTGTGGCCTGGCCTGGGCCTGAGGTTGACAGCTTAATGAGGGTAAATGAGGAGCCATTAGAACCTGAGCTAGGTAGGCTCCAGAGAAGCAGCCCTGCTGGGGCCAGAGGTCAGGGGTGGGGAATTCCTAACAGCCCCTTAGTGCAGAGCCCCATTCTCTGGACTCTCTCCCTCTCCTGCCCGCTAGCTCCCCACATTCAACCCCAACCCTCATACACCCCAAATGTGGCTGCTGTCTCCTCCTCTTCATGCTCAGAGGGAGGATGAATCAAGGGGGGGGTAAATTCTCACCTCCCACCCTCAGTGACTCACCCAGTCGATCACTGTACATTTTAAGGGCTGAAACCCAAGGGAATTACAAGGCTGAGTCCTGAGGGGATGTAGTAGGTGGTTTTGATTTACCCAGTGTCTTGAGTTACTTGTGTAAACCTGTTCCTAGCTGGTGTTACAGAGAGGAAACCATGTCTGTTCTGGTGCTAGAGACCTAGGTCCCTTTTTCCCTTCATGCTCATGCCTGGGGCTCCTAGCCAGTGTCCTAGTGTCATTAGACGTCCCCAAAGCCACACTCACGTCGGTGGCCTTCTTCTCGGCCTGCTCCAGTTTCTCTTGAGCATCCTTTACAGACTCAGAATACTTTTCCACCTCATCCTCTGTCCCCTTCAGCTTCTTCTGGAGGGCCTGCTGCTCTTCCTCCAGCTGTGGAAGAGGGAGACTTGATCAGCCAGGTTTGGGTCAGGCCCTGGAGGCAAGGAAGGCAGAGGTCTAGGAGATGTGTGAGTGTGTGCGTGTGCGTGTGTGTAAAGGAGGGTGTTTCTAGGAGATACTTGGAGATTGTTGGGGGAGAAGGAGAGACAGCACAGGGTTAGGAGGCCCTCGGAGGAGAAAGCGACAAATCTCAAGAGGCAAGGACCCACTGCAGCCTTGTAAAGAAAGGAGTGGTGACTGGGGACTCCTCAGGGTAGGGTAAAAGGTCTAGTTAGGGCTGAGTTCTGGAAGGTTCTGTGAAGACCCAGTCCCCACATTGAAAGGAAGGCCTTGGAGAGCAGACACAAGGCTTGGAGAGAGAAGGGGAGGTTACACGGGACCCCACCTGCTTGCATCGGTCCTCAGCTTGCTTTTTGTCAGCTTCGGCCTGTTCCGCGCGGTCGATGGCATTCTCCTTGTCCAGTTTCAGCATCTGCATCTTCTTCTTAATGGCGTCCATGGTTGCAGTTGCGGGTGGGCCGACAGGCGGGCTGTGAAGACTGGGTAGACTGGGCTGTCTGCGAGCACTGGATGCACGTCGGGGGACAGGTCAGGAGGACCGAGAGGGACTGGGATGTTCCAGCAGCGCGGGCGCCTAAAAGGCGGGGAGCGACCGGGCGGAGCCGAGGACCAGGACCCTCCCCCACCAAGGCCCAAACCTTGTAGGGGCAGAAGCACTGCCCGGTCGCGGGGCGCGGCGGCTCTTTGCGCCCACCCCTTCGGTCCGCCCCCTTGGATCCTGGCCCCGCCTCTCCTCTTCCCGGGCCAGCCGTCGGAAGGAAAATTGAGGGCTGTAAAATCTTGGTCAGCAGAGGGGACAGGACTCTTGGGCCGGGGGCTCAACGCTTCGTCTGAGTGACAGCCGGGCCCAGTGGCAGCTGTGGCTGGGGCCCCCGGGGCTATTTCAGGGCGTGAGCTCACGGCAGCTGCCCGGGCGCAGGGACCGTGTGCCCTCCCTTCAGCTAGCAGCAGCCGCTGCCCTTAATTTAGAAGTTTCCTGTAAATCCCCCCAGATTAAATGTCTCTTGGGAGGCGGATCTCCTGCACGCCTCGAGTGCCTCAGTTTACCCCGGGTTCCAGACTCCAGGGTTGCTAACCATGTGGAGGTGGTGTCGAAGTCTCTTCGAATGATTGGGGAAACTGAGGCAGGAGGCCTGCTGCCCCCAAGGGCGAGCCTGGCATCTATTAACCTAGTGTCCCCTCCCAGTCTCGGTGCCCAGAGCCAGGTTCTCAGCTCCCTCCCGCCCCGCCCCCCACGTGCCCCGCATATTTTCCACGAGGCTGCAGCCCGGCTGGCCAGGACGCTCTCCCCACCCCCACTCCCACCCGGGACCCGGCGCTCCCGCCCCCTCGGATTCTGTCTGCTCCCCCCTTTCGCCTCTCTCTCTTTCCCAGGCGCCCGTCCTCCTCCCCACTTCTCTCAGCGGACTCCGCGGTCTTCCCCAGTGGGCCAACTTGACTCTGAATTTTCTTTTCTGCCCTTTTTTGGGATGTTTCCCTGTGGAGGGGCGGGGCCGGGCCACAGAGAGCCGAGGGGAAACGCCAGGCGTTGGGAGAGGGCGGTGAGACGTCCCCTCCTCCGAGGCTTCTACGAACCTCGGCGGAGCTGCGCGACCGTGGCGGGGATCTCATTCTCCTCTGGTGTGGGCGAGCGCAGCGGCGCCCGGGAGGAGGGCGCCCAGGGAGTGAGTGTGCAGCGCCTCGCCTGCACCAGGGGGTGCAGAGGGGTCAGAGGCCTGGGATTTGCTGGTGACATGAGGACCACCGTGGGAATCTTGGACAGAGAGGGCTGGCGGGTGTTAAAAGAGTACTAGTGGATCATCCTGCTTCGCCGGCTGCTAACTAGACTCTAACTAGAGCACACAGGTCTGACCTTGGCGTCGACTCCAGCCCACTGTTGTGTGTTCCCTAAATTTTGTGAAGGACAAAGATACCTCATCCATACTAGCCTATACTAGACCCCTAGGGTTTTGCTTTCTCCCTCTCCTTGTCTTTCACTTTTCATATACACAGAAGCCTGGAGAGCCTTCTTGCTACGAAGTCGACCGGAGGCTCCTGGAAGTCCAAATGGACTCTGAGCTTGCTTTCTTGAACAGTTCCTGGTGGCTTATTGGGTCGGTTGTGGCCTTTCTTGTTCCTGGTTCTCTAGTTTCTTTCCTTTAACTACCACTGGCTTTTGCTGCCATTTTTTTTAAGTTAGTGGAACAGAAAACTCCTCCATATTCCTTTTGTGCCTTCAACATTTAAAAGAAAAGGGCCACTCACATTTCTTAATATGGTCTAACTACTCTTTGTTTGGGTCCCTGTGTTATGCCCAAATCCGTGGGTCCCCACAAAAGCCAACAGAGGAGACCGAGTCCCATATGTAAAAGCAAAAAGCCTTTATTTTAATCAAGTTTGCAAACTCGGTCTCTCCGCATGTCCAATGTATTGAAATAACCGGAGAGCGCCGAGCTCAATTAGAATAGGGTTTTATAGTAGCAAAGGTGGGGGTGAGGGGTCTCAGGTTTTAAGAGCCCTGATTGGCTGACATTCGTCTAGGGTTTCCTGGTTACTGCACTGGCAGGTGTTTCTATCTACAGTGCTTGGAATGCCAGGAACTTCCTTCGAATGGTTTGTTCTTGCGTGGGGGTCTGGCGACCTCAGCTTGTAGTTTCTCCTGCAGCCCCAGCGTTTTCTCAGGGTAAACAATTGAGACTCCAGCCTCCACTGAAATTCATCGCTGGCCAGAGTCCCAGGTGATAATTTTTGGAGGAAGTATAGAACTTCCTTTCTGCCCAGACTTAGATTATCATGGCTGGCCCTCACACCTGCCTACTTCACTAACCTCCTATTCAGTTTCCAGCCCCACTCCAGTACTCGGACTGGTGCTTCATCTTACATTTATATTGAGCTATGGACCGGGCTGGAAATAGCCATACCTTCTTAACAGCGTCCACATTTTATGCATTCTGTTCCCTCTCCCTAAAAAACCCTTCCCTAAATTGATTGCTAGTGGCCTTTAAGGCTCAGCTCAAGTGTCAGCTCTTCTGGGAAGTCCTTCCCTGGCCACCACCCCTTCTGGCCCCTTTCATCTAGTAGGTGTTTGTTTTCCAGCGTAAGCTTGATTCTCAGCCTAGTCTCTGCGCTACAAATTCTTGTACCTGTTTGAAGTCTTGTGAGTCCTCCAGAGCAAGGACTATTGTTCTCAGTTCTGAGTCCCCGCAGCGCCTTGAACAGTACCAGGCTTAGAGTAAGCAGTACTTTATAAACATTCGACAGTGTGGTTTTTGCGTAGAGCTTTCGGGCACTCAAATACACCAGCTAATATGGTGTGAATTTAGAGAAACAAATGGCCTGGTGCAGAACTCCTCAAATGGTTTTTCCCTTAGAACCCCTTATGCACTTAAAAATTATGGAAGAGCCGGGCGGTGGTGGCGCACGCCTTTAATCCCAGCACTCGGGAGGCAGAGGCAGGCAGATCTTTGTGAGTTCGAGACCAGCCTGGTCTACAAGAGCTAGTTCCAGGACAGGCTCCAAAGCCACAGAGAAACCCTGTCTCGAAAAATCAAAAAAAAAAAATTATGGAAGATCCCCCAATAGTTTTTGTTGAAGGTATTCTCAGACTCAACACTTGCTGTATAAGGATGCAAGTCCAGAAAACGTTAAAAATATCAAAAATTATGAATTCATTAAAAATCATGAAAGTAAAGGTTGGAGGTATAGCTTAGCTGGTAGTGTTTGCCTGGCATGCACCAAGCCTAGATTCAATCCCTGATGCAGCACGAGCTGGTCAGGGTGACTTACACCACCAACCCCAGCTCGCAGGCGGCTATGGGAGGATCAGAAGTAGTAGGTCATCATCTGCTACATATCCAGTTCGAGGCCAACCTGGACTACAGTTAGACCTTGTCTCAAACAAAACACATACATGTGCATGCACGCACACCCCTGTCATATACCATCATGTTAATATAAACAATATTTAGAATAAAAAAGTACATCTCCTCCCTCAAACTAGTGAAGCATGGCAATTATTATACCTGTTAATTTTTTTCTGGGAGGAGGTTGACAGTGTCTCATGTACTCCAGGGCTGGCTGGTGTGAGGATGACCTTGAACTTTTTTTTCTTTCTTTTCTTTTTCTTTTTGAGACCGAGTCTCTCAATGCAGCCTATCTTGACTTGCTGTGCAAACTGGGCTGGTCTGGAACTCTCACCTTCCCCTGCCTGGGATCAAAGCTGTGTGCCACCATGTCCACCTTGTATTTCTTTTTTTTTTTTTTTAATGGAGACCATTTTTGTTTTATTTTTTTAAAGATTTTTTATTTATTATGTATACAATATTCTGTCTGTGTCTGCCTGCAGGCCAGAAGAGGGCACCAGACCTCATTACAGATGGTTGTGAGCCATTGTGGTTGCTGGGAATTGAACTCAGGACCTTTGGAAGAGCAGGCAATGCTCTTAACTGCTCAGCCATATCTCCAGTCCCCCACCTTAAATTTCTTATCTTTTTTTGGGTAATCGTTTACTCACACATAATTTTGTTATGTCATTCATTGATCATTTAGAAAATATTGATTCACTAAGCCACACAGATGTCCCAAATGTTGACACATCTCAATAAATGCACTATACCAAAATATCACATTAATATCTTGATTTATTTCATCAGAGAGTCTACAACTATGTTCTAAATTTGGAGAAGCTGTGAGGTCACAGTGTCAGAGAAAAGTTATTCAAAATTAGAATTTTAAAAGTGTGCCACCACTGCCCAGCTTAAGAACATTCTTAAATAAGGAGGATGTGGGAGTGCACACCCGTAATCCCAGCGCTCAGGAGGCAGAGGCAGGTGGAGCTCTTTGAGTTCTAGGCCACTGAAAACTACAAGCTACATAGTAAAAACCTAACCCCACCCAAAAAAACTTATAAAGTTGTATTTATGTCTTATATGCAAATTTAGTGAGTATATCACAGTGTAATTTGGAGCCACTGCCTTGATCTGTGCTGAGATAGTTTCACTCAACAGTATTATTTGTGTAATGTTGATGCTGTAAAAAGTTTTTTATTATTTTTTTCTCAATGCCTCATTGTGAAACTAATTTTGACCTCTGGATAGCTGAAAGGGTCTTGGAGATTCTCCAGAGGGGGAGACCCCATCTGAAGAACAGCCAGAGGCGGCTGGAGTAGCTTGGGAAGCTATCACCAAGGTTTCCAGGCTATCACCATAGAGATGTACGTGACTGGCTGCGGTTCCTAAGGATACCATAAGGAAGTGGCAGCAGAAGTAGGCAGCTGTACTGGGCTCAGAGCTGGAGCTCAGTCTAGATTACTATTCGCGTGGGAGGCTGTGGAAGAGACTTGATCGCCAAGGCCCTCAAGTCACAGCGTTGTGACATTGAATCTGGGGTGCAGGGCCCACTGCAGTCCGTAGTGGAGCTACCAGTCTGTGCGTCAGAGAAGCGATAATCATCTTGATTTTCCAGCGCTTAGCACAGGCATGGCTTAGTAAATATTGAATGAATGAATCACAGGTGACCGAGCAATGGTAGGAAGTGGGCACTGGCCCAAATGGGTTGCCCTGGAGAGGACAAAGTATTCCCATCTGTTTTAAACTTGCTGTAATGGGGAGAAGGCTGGTGATGTTGGGTACCCATAGTAGCAGCGAATGAGTGCTGTTTGTTTTCTACGTGAAGAAGTACTGAAATAATACACTGGGAAGCAGAATTGGCCAAAAATGTCACATGGTCAGGCTGTGAGCGGGTGTGTGTGTGTGTGTGTGTGAATGAAGGGAAGCAGAAGACAGTATGTTTACACCTTGACTGACTCCTTTCAGGGAACCTGGATAGGCCAGGCTATCATCAGTAACCAACTTTGCCTGGCCACTAGGGGGCGCCCTGCCCATCTATAAAGTCTCAAGATGGCTCAAGTTCCCCTTTGTTTTTTGTTTTGTTTTTTTTTTTGTTTTTTCGAAACAGGGTTTCTCTGTAGCTTTGGAGACTGCGCTGGAACTAGTTCTTGTAGCCCAGGCTAGTCTTGAACTCACAGAGATCCGCCTGCCTCTGCCTCCCGAGTGCTGGGATTAAAGGTGTGCGCCACCACCGCCCGGCTGTCCCCTTTGTTTTTGACAGGAATCCCCCAAACCAATCAACAATAACCTGAGAACCACACATATATTTTTAGAAAAGGATTTGTGTGTGTCCCCCAGAGGCCAGGAGAGGGCATTTATAGTCTACTCTTCATTTACTTGTGCACTTGCCTCCCTGAGCTTATGGGAAGGAGCCCAAGGTCAGAAGCTAGCATTACACCCTCCTGGACTGTAGTTACAGGCAGTTGTGAGCTGCCATGCGGGTGCTGGAAACAGACTCTGTGTCTTCTGCAAGAGCAGCAAGTGCTCCTCGACCACTATCTCTCCAGTCACTTACTCTGGTTTTGTTTTTGTTTTTTTTTTTTTCTGGTTTTTCGAGACAGGGTTTCTCTGTAGCTTTGGAGCCTGTCCTGGAACTAGCTCTTGTAGATCAGGCTGGCCTCGAACTCACAGAGATCCTCCTGCCTCTGCCTCCTGAGTGCTGGGATTAAAGGCAAGCGCCACCTCCTCCTTTACTTTTATTTTTTTAGTAAAGATGCTTCTGAAAAATGGAATTTGGCCAGGGACTAAATCTGAACTCTCTTTATATACTCTTAACTGGTTATGAAGAATAAGGTGTACTGCTAGCCAGAGAGCAGAGAGACGCACTAGAAGCTGAGCTCTTGGCCAGTGAGATGGGGAGAGAGAATGGTTTTGGAGGCACAGTTTCCCACGTAGGGTGACTGCTGGGTGCAGGCAGGAGAAAGGGGCCTGACGGGCAGATCACTCCAATCTTCTCTGCTCCCATTTGAACCAATCAAGTCGGGTGACAGTTCACTCCTACTCTCCCCCAGCACCCGTGAGGAAGATCTTCCATCTCCTCACAAAGCCAGGCTGCAGCTGTAGGTAGAATCACTTTTATTGGAGCATGACCTTTTTTGGGGTTTACAACTCCCAAGCTCCATAGGTAGCTGGGGTAGAGGATATAGTATCAAAAAGGGATGAGTTGAGCTGATGCGGCCGTGGGGACTGGCTGGAAGCTGCTGGCGGGGTGGAGCAGCTCAGGCCCTGGCAGGTTCAAACTGAGGTACAGCAGCGTTAATACTCTTGGAGCGTTAATACTCTGGGAAGGAGCAGGCACTTAGGAGCCCTAGGTAAGAAGGCACTTGGAATTAGGAAGAGGACAGGGGTTGCAGTGGGACTGGGCAGGGCCAGGCCCGGGGTTTGGCAGGCACTTTTGGGGAGTGCTGGGGTTGGGTAGGTTGGGCCCTGATAGCCCAGAAGGCTTTGGTAGTGGCAGGCAGAGTCTCTGGGCTGGGTCTGCATTAAATAGAAGCGGCTTCCCTAGGGCTCATCTCGAAGCACTGAAGGCAAAAACTTGTACTGCTGCTGCCGGATCTGGGCAAGCTTTTTCCGTGCCTCTTCCAGCTCTCGTTCCTTCCGAAGCATCTCTTCTTGTGCTGCGATAATCTGAGGGATGAAGGGCCAAGAAAGCTCAACAAAACGCGCATTAAGGGGCAGAGGCTGGTGGGACAGCGCAGGCAACAAGATCATGTTCCCAACAGTGTCCCTGAGTGGCTCACCTGGGCAATGCCCCCAACCATTTTCTCCTTCACCACCACTGTCTCATTCTCCTGGTCTTCAAAGGCTGCAGCCTTCTGGGCCGCCTTCACCAAGTTATCTGAAGCCCTCTTCACTGCATTGCCAGCAGCCTGCATGAGAAGCAAGGAGCAACTCCTGAGAACTCAGGGTTTTAGTTCAGAGAAAGTTATCCCAGTGTGGTAGTGTTAATTGTCAATTTTACATAACCTGGGATCAGCTGAGAAGGGAAGAAAAATGAAGGACTGTCTGTGGGGAACTGTTTGACTACATTTTAAGAACTGACCACTGTGGGCGGCACATCACATCAGCCTTGGGCACTCTGGATTGTGTGAGTAGGAAAAGCTGCCGGCTAACATGCACCTAGTAATCCACTGCTCTCTGCTCTTGACTGTGGATATAACATAACCAGCTGCTTTAAGTTCCTGCTACATTGAGTTGTCAGAAATGATAGACTGTCTCCCTTAAACTGCTTTTGTTAGAGAACGTTGTCATCAGCATGACAGTTTAAAGAAGCGCTGCAGAGGGGATAAGGGGATGGGTCAGGATTTCTTACCTGGAGCCGTTTCATTGCCTCAGAATCTTGATCGGCTTTGACTTTGCAAGCTACCAGGAGCTGGGCTGTGGAGGCAGCTACCTGCTTGGCTGAGGAAATGAGTTTCTCCTGGCTAGCATGGCCCTGGACAGCTGCATTGGCTGCCTCACACAGATTGTTGGTGGCTGCAGCCACCATACGGGCCTAACGGAGAGAGTTGAGATTAAAGTATGCCTCTTGTTCTGGCCCATTCCATTCCACTCCACCCTCAAGTCTACCCAACTCAGAAAGACACAGATGGTGTTATACACTCACAGCAGAAATGAGGCCCTGGGACCACTGCCCATCATCTAGTGCATTGGCTGGAATGGCGCCCACCTGCAGAAGAAAGAAGAGAGCCCACTTAGATCTATGCTGCCCTACTTCAAAGCCACTCCTGGTTAAGGATGTGAGTGGGATTGGCCACCTTGTCCTCATTCTTCTGGTGGCAAAGTACTGACCTTTCCTTGGGCCACTAGTTCCCTCTGGGCTGCTGATGCAGCCTTTACTAGTGCACTGGTGGCTGCTGCAATGGACTTGGCAGCTTCTAGGATTTGTTCCTCAAAGTTCAAGGACTCATCTGCCTCCTATAAAGAGAAGGTTGCAGAGGGGCAGGGAGGCTGTAAGAAAGGGAACAAAGGTGGAGACCTCCTGCCCCTGTGAGGGTGGAAAGGGAGGGAACAACCCTGACCTTGGGTTTGGCCCGGGGCTTCAGCTGCTCTAGTTTTTTGGCTGCAGCCTCAATGGCAGCTGCAGCTCCCAGGAGCTCATTCTCAGCAATAACAGTGGGGTCCTCTGGGTCCACCCATTCTGTCCCTGTGGGATGAAGATGGAAGGAGGAGGCTGAGGCAGGGCAGGGAGGGCAGAAGCACTGGGGTGTTTGTTTAGCATCAGCAGGCCCTGACACCTATGACTGGAAGCAGAGGCTAGCTCAGGACCATCCAACCAGGAAATAGAGACCACGACAAGAATTTCTCTTGCCCTCCCTTCTGTCTCTCATTACCCCTTACCTTTCATGGCCTCAGCAGCCTGGATGAGCTCAGTCACTGAGCCAGCCACCCGTTTTGAGTGTCCCGTCAATTGCTGCTTCAGTTCTGGGTTTGGCTTTTGAAGGGTCTGGGGAGGAGGGAGAGTGCACAACAAAGAGCATCAGATCCTAGGTTTCACCTTGACCTGTGAGGCAAGGCAGACCACGCTCCCACCTCCACCCCCTAGAGCACTCCACAGCACAGCCCTTGAACTGCTCAAGCGCACACGGTACAGCATCATGCTCCACGCACAGTGAAAAGTGGATGTCACTCACCGGCTGACAAGCACGGAGAATGGTGAAGTGAGAAGAGATGGTAAAGGTAGAGAAGCAGGTCAGGTGGGAAAGGAGACAAGAGAAGAGGAAGAGGTGAAAGGAAGAACAATGGGGGCCCAGAGAAAGGAGACTTGAAAATGAGAATGGATTTGGAAACAGGTCTGGGTCTGAGGTGCTCAGGAAACTGTGTTTGCAAAAGGCTGGGACTGGGACAGAGGCTGGGACGAGGAGCAATGCCTTCTTACCAGCAGCACGTGGTCCAGCAGCTCCAGGTAGCCGTTGGCACATTCCCGGCCATAGTGCAGGGCTCGAAGCCGCACATCAGGTGCCACTTCTGGGTGGAAAGCTGCTTCCTGTCCCCAGAGCAGCAGGTTAGCTTTAGAGCTTCAGGTCTCCCAAATCCCTCCCTGCAGTGTTACCACCGTACTACCAGCATTTCTACCTTGCAAGCCCGAAGCATATCTGCAATAGCACGCCGGCTCAGATTGGCTGTGGCAATGACGTCTTCCTGTCGACAGGAATTGCCAGCAGCAACAGCCTTGGCTGTTGCCATAGTAATACCCTTGGTCATTCGGATGAAATCCTCAGGGGTAGAGGTCTTGGCAGGTGGTTCTGGGGAACAGAAGACCTGTTGAGAAAAAGGATGGAAGATTTTATGGTATCCAAGACTGGAAGACAAACAATCACATGATATAGTTCACACATTCAAAAGTTTTTCTTTTCTTTTTCTTTTCTGTTTTTGGAGGCATGGTTTCTGTGTGTAGCCCTGGCTATCCTTGAATTTAAGAGATCCACCTGCTCTGCCTCCCAAGTGCTGGGTTAAGGCCTGTGGCACCACCACCTGGCTCAGAAAGCTTTCCTTGATTAGCTATTGCAGGTCAGGTCCCTGCAGATATTCCGACAGCACAGCTAATAGAGCCGTGGTTGGCCATGCTCTGACTGAAGAGAGGCTGGGAGACTATCTGGAGTTTCAGCTGTGCCTTTTGGCTGGGATGCAGCTCAGCAGAGACATGACAGAGGTCATGTGGGAAGTTTAGTAATAAGCAAGCAGAGTGTTGAGGAATGCAGGTGAGGTCCACACTCAGCTTATCACCCAATGCCCCGGGTGCTTACCGCAAGTTCCTGACGTATGTGCTCTGTGGTTGCCTCGAGGGCCCGTGTGCCTTTGGTGGCTTCATCTTCCACAGCCTTCACTGTCTTGAGCAATGATGTCACATTGGTCACCATCACCTGAGGGCAACAGTGGAATGGGGGTGGAGATCACTCTAAGAGGCAGGAGAGAGACCATTAACCATCCCTCCCGTTACTGCTTCTCACTGCCTCCAACCTTGGCAGAGTTCTTGAGCTGCCACACTGCAGGGTCATCTCCAACTTTGCCCGCTGCAGCCTTTGTTGCACTGATGAGGTCTCCCAGGGCCTTGGCTACATCCTTGACTGCATTGATCAGCACCACCTGTGTGGGAGAGGCGACTCTGGTTTGTGAGAGGCAACAGGGCAACAGGAAGTGAAGTTCTGGACAGAATAGGAATGTTAGGCAGATACCTGAGTTTCTGGGTCCTCAGCTCCCAGGCTGGCTGCACCAAGCTTGACGACATCAGCGAGACGGGTAATGGTGGCCACTGAGGACTGGGCAGCTTGTGCCAACTTCTCCTGGCTCCCAGCTGCATTCTGCACTAGGACTTTGGTGTCCTCCACAAGAACCTTTGCTGTCTTTAAGATACCCTCCCTGGGGAGGTCCCAGCCTGGTCAGCTTCCCTCAGAGTCCCCAGCCTCCAGCCCAGTGTTCCTCTGGCTCATCCCCCAACCTGCTCCCTCTGGACAGTTCCCCCCTCACCGGTGGTCAGCGAAAGTTTCAGCACCCTCACGGTTGAGGGTGCCAGCAGTGGCAAACATGATGGTGGTGTCGAGGTCCGCAATAATACCCGACACGGCACTGGCTGCTGTAATGCAGGCCTGGGTTCCACGATTCCCAGCCTGGAGCGCAGCAAGCACATGGGAGACCTGCAGGCGAAGTTATGCAGTGCACAGTGAAGGGAAGGTCACCCATGTTTGTCTGGGAGGCACACGGAGGGGGAGAGACATACAGTCCCAGGAGGTCAGTAGTCACCTTCTCTGATACTCTCCGGGCACACTCTATGAGTTCCTTCTTGGTGTAGACATCACTGGGGTTACACTGCAGGGCGCCTGCCTTCGTGACCAGAGCGGAACAGCCATGGCCCAGCTCCTGCACTCGGTGCTTGATATGGGCACCTATCTGTGAATAACAGAAGGGACACCTGTGATTTTATGAGGGTGCTCTGGGCCCTCCGCTGTACCTAGAGGAATCACTGAAGATGCATGAAAATAGGAACAGTGGGATGACTCAGGGTAAGAACATCTGCTGTGTACGCCTGAGCACCTAAGGCAGAGTGGAGGTGGACAGGAGACTGATTCTTCACAGCTGTCACCTGACCGCCACATGTGCACTGTGACATGTGCATACCCGCACTCACACACATCAAATATATACACATACACAAATAATAATAAGAAACACGGACCACCGGCTAATGGAGTTGTAAGGAACAGCTCCCAGCACAGCCCTTCTGGGTTTCGGACTCAAGCATGAGTGGCCTTCTACACACAGAAAACAGAAGCAGTGAGAAGGCGCCACTGCGTGAGGGCTGTGTTCGGCACCATGGGAGGAGGGAATCACTTCATGCCCGGTTATCTGAATCAGAGCCGTGGATTATGAGCCAGCCTGTCTGGGTTTATGGAGGGTTTGGGGATTAGGTGTGTTCCACTAAGATCCAGTTACTTTCTTGGAAAGAGCTTAGGCAAGGGTGAGCTTCATGAGTGTGCAACAAGGAAGTACTGAGGAGGAAAGAGACTCATGGCCCAGCAGAGAAGATGCCATAGGCCTCACAGGGGTTGGCAGAGGCAAGAGAAGCAGAACCCAGAAGCCAAAGGGTCCTGAGCTGCCCTTTGTCCCTGTGTTGAAGGCTTTAATCCTTAATATCTACCCTGCTTACTCTTTATGGAGTAGCCCTGAAGGTCACTGTGTGCTGCCCGTCATCTAGAGAGAGGGAGCGTGGGGCAGCCCTGGAAACTGCCACAGGAACAAAGGGCATAATCTGGACTCTCCTGAGAGAAGGCAGAACTGCCCCCATGTTTACCTCTTCATTTTCAGCAGCCACAGCTGCAGGCTTGGCTTGTGAGGCCAGTCGGCCATAGTCACTGGTCAGCTGGTTGGCAAGAGGCCCCAGCTCTTCAGGGCTGGTGTTGGACTTGGTTACCTAGTATAAGGAAAGAAGTGAAATTCTGACCAAGCTCAGCTCTCTAGGGCAATCCTCTTTTGTCCTAAACTTACCATCTCCTGAACAGTGACAGCAATGGCCTTGGCTGTCTTCACCATGGTTGTTTGGTAATCTACAAACGAACCTTCTGGTTCACCCATAGGTCCTTCATCTAGCTGAGGGAGAAAGACGAGGCAAGGAGAAAGACCATCAGGATCACGGCTACTGTGCCCAAAGTCCCTAGACCAAGGCAGCCTCTGTGTCCACACGTCCCCAAGGCTCTAACCTGGTTGATGGCCTGGGTGATAGAGTCCACCATGCCACCGACAACTCCAGCAGCACTGGCTGCTTCATTGAGGGTTGTTGTTAGGTCCTCCACAGCCTCTGTCATCATCTGGACAGCTTCCTCCAGGGCTTCCTGGGTGTGTGCCGCTTGCTATGGGAACACATGAGCAAAGACGGCCTGTAGCTCCTGCTTTTCTGGCTCTTCCTAGCAATTACCCCTCCTGGGCCCCCTCACTACCTTGGGGTTACCACCAGCCTCCTTGGCAGTGTACAGCAACTGCAAGGCAGACTCTGCCAACGTTTTAGTCTGGTCCAGAAGTGCCATCTGCTGCGGGTGGCTCAGTGTCTTAGAAGCGGCACCCACTGCGGCCAGGGTGAGTGGTTCAAAGTACTGAGCCATCTGCGACACCTGAAGCAAAAGTTGGAGTCAGGGTCAGGTACTCTCCTAACTTGTCCCCTGGGACTCCTTACATGATCCCCTATGTACCTTGTGTCCCAGCTGTGAGGCTTCGGCCCGGGCAGCAGTGGCCAGTGGCTCAATGAGATGGGAAATTTCCTGCACTGCAGTGAGCATCTGAGTGTGCAGAGCCTGGGGAGAAAGACAGCAGTCCTGAGTATAACTGTAATAGGGCCCGCTGGTGCAGAGTCTTGTTCTTCCGTCCAGCTGTCTGCATGGAGATGCAAACCAAGGCTCTGTGTACTTAACATATACTCTACACTGAGCTACACCCAGCCCCCAGGCTTCCTTCTGTATCTAATGCCTTACCCAGACCCAGTCCTTGGATGTCTCCATGAAGAATGTCTCCCTGAAATCCTTCTACCCCTATATCCCCTTCCCTGAGCCTGACATCTCCATTCTTGAATGCATTTCTCCTCACCTCCTGAGAGATTCCTTCACGGGGAGCAAGCTGTTGGCTGACAGCAGCAAGAGAAGCCTGGTCTAGGTCCCGCAAGCAGCTGTTCAGAGCTGCAATGGCTGTCTCGCACTCCAACTGCCCTGGGGCTTTGTCTCTGCAGATACATCACAGGCTCCACATAAGACCATCTCTTTAAAGGCGTTTACCTCAGCCTACCCACCCCCAAATCTTGAATAAATGTCCACCAACAGTGTGCCATCTCATTCCTACTCTGTCACCTGCCATGTGGTTTGTCCTCCAGCCACACATGCTTCCTAACCCTCAGTACCTCATGCTTGTAATAAGTTTCTTGATGGAATCTGAGACAGTCCGAGAGTGGCCAGCCAACACCGACCAGCGTGGGGGATCCCGGGGATTTACAGCTAGTGCCCGAGCTGTCTGGATGAGCCCTCCAGCACTCTCTAGCATTGTTTTGGCAGAGATTACAATAGGCTCCATGGCAGCTCGGCCCTGAGGAGAGAGGAGGCATGGAGACAAGTTTTATGACTTGTGTCCACGAAGACGAAGTGGCTCATCAGTCCTCTGTCACAGTAACTCACCTCAGGGCTGATCTGGGCAGGGATGCTGGAGAATTCAGGGTTGGATGCAAAGGCACTCAGATTATCCACAGCTTCCAGTAGAGGGGCTGTAGCTGCTCGGCACTGGGCACGGTTCTCTTCTGTGAAGGCCCCATCTAGTGCCTGGAAGTGAACGTGGAGCCCCAGGACTCAGTAAGCAGGCATGCAAGTGAAACCCAGGCCACCCTCAAGGGCTCAGAGGATTGAAGAGCTGGAATTGGTTAAGTCTGGAGAGGCAAGGGCAAGGGATCTAGCAAAGACTTCATGACTTCCTAGTCCTTCCCAGACTCAGGAAGAGAAGACGAGATGGGTCAGGGGACTTGAAAACTCAAAACACTGGAAACCTTGATGGTCTTGACAAGATTGGCTGTACTGTTGGCCACCTCCTTGGCTGATTGTACAAACTGGCGTTTGGCAGTGGGATTGGCGGTCCGAGCAGAAGCCAGGCGACAGCTGTTACACAGTGCAGATGTGTGTTTGGCCACAATAGTGGCTGCAGATAACACCTGAGGAGAGAGACGGAGCAGCTGTGTCAAAAGCAGGATGGGAGAAGGCCAACCTGGGGAGCCACTTGAGAGCTGGAGGACAGAGGAGGGTACCCCTGAAAGTCTGATAGGAAAGAGCTGCGGGAAAAGTGATACTTGGGATAAAAAGGCACTTAAAGACGAACTGGACGTGGGGGTGGGAGAAACGGACAACATATACAGTCATGGAGAAAAATTAAAATGGGGCAAGTGGGAGAATGAGCTCAGAGGTCTCAGTGCTAAGTGGAAGAACAAGGAAAGACGAGGCAGAAGTCAGTCAAAGCGAAGTGTTCTGTGAATGGTGAGGGTGGATCCCCACCCTCTCCTCCCTCACATGCGCTTCCTCTCCCCTTTCCTACTGAGGCCTGCCCATCCTTTCTCAGCCTTGCCCAGGGTACCTATACTCTTGCATTACCTGGGCCTGGGTACAGCCAGGCTCCCCCAAACTCTGACAGGCCATCTGAATTGCCTGGTTTGCACGTGCAAATTGTGTGGGTTCCACCAGTCCTTGCTGTCCAGCTTGGCTATTGGGGTCAGAGACACCAACCAGATATGCTGCCTGAGGAGAAATGAACAGTGGTGGAGGGGAAAGGGGGTTTAGAAAACAGACCTTGTCCTTCTGAGTTCTATGTGGACAGAAGCAGTGCTAACAAACCATAGCCATTCCGATTAAAACAAATGTTCATAAACAGGCTGGAGGTAGTGTTTGCCTGTGATCCCAATCCCAGGAGACAAAGATGCTGAGTTTGAAGACAGCCTGGAGTAGTGAGATACCATCTCAAAAAAAAAACAAAACAAACAAACAAATAGGATTTTATTGAACTTCATTTCAGTTTAGAAGTACATGTGTTTGTGCTGGATCATAGGACTATCCTGCTCAAAAAGAAAGAGACATAAAAGATAAGATTCTAGAACTATAAGGCTCTTAAGCTAGTAGTACCCACAGCACTACCAGGCTTTGGAGTCTGGGAAGTGGCAACATATGCGTACATTGTTTACTTTTTGTTTTGTTTTGATTTTTTGTTTTTTGAAGACAGGGTTTCTCTGTGTAACAGCCCTGGCTGTCCTGGAACTCGCTTTGTAGACCAGACTGGCCTCAACTTCACAGAGATTCACCTCCCTTTGCCTCCCAAGTGCTGGGATTAAAGGTATGCACTACCACGCCCAGCAACGTTTACCATTTTCATAATGGGAAGAGCATCAGAATGTTTAATTCATACTTCAATCAACATAGGACAGCTTCGCTTTTTCTTCCATATGTTTTCCCAAAAATAAAAAAAGAAACAAAACCAGCAAGAGGGGCTGGAAAGATGGCTCAGAGGTTAAGAGCACTGACTGTTCTTCCAGAGGTCCTGAGTTCAATTCCCAGCAACCACATGATGGCTCACAACCATCTGTAATGAGATCTGGTGCCCTCTTCTGGCCTGATATATAATAAATAAAGTCTTTAAAAAAAAAAAAAACAACCCAGGAATATTTTAAAAAGTCAAGCCTGGGGCTGAAGAGACAGCTCAGCAATTAAGAGTACTTGTTTTTGCAAAACACCTGGGTTCAATTCTTAGCACACACATGGTGGCTCACCAAAATTTGGGGTATCTGACACCCTCTTCTCATTTCTGAAGGCACCAAGTTTCACATGGTACACAGACATACATACAAGAAAAACACTCATACACATAAAAAAAAAAATTTAAAAAAATCAAGCTACTTACAGCAGGGTACCCAGGGCAAAGGGAAATAAGGGAAGAGAATGGTAGGCTTTCAAGAAAAAATAGCTGGAAAGAAATTCCCAGGTGGTTTTTATTTTTTGAGGGTCACCTAGAACTCACGCTGTAAACCAGGCTGGCCTCAAACTCAGCAATCCACCTGCCTCAGCCTAGTGCTAAGATTAGAGGCGAGCACCTCAACAGCTGATCTTCCCTTCCCTGCAATTACTTTTTTTTTTTTTTTTTTTTTTTTTGGTTTTTCGAGACAGGGTTTCTCTGTGGCTCTGTGGCTTTGAAGCCTGTCCTGGAACTAGCTCTTGTAGACCAGGCTGGTCTCGAACTCACAGAGATCCGCTTGTCTCTGCCTCCCGAGTGCTGGGATTAAAGGCGTGTGCCACCACCGCCCGGCTGCAATTACTTTAATAAAAGTGTTTCACCTAGGTAGGAGTGTAGCTCAGTAGTACAGTGCTTGCCTAACAGGCTACGAGGCTTTAGTTCAAGCCCCAGCACCAAACCCCCCCCCAGCTGGTCAATATAATCAAAACTAAGGGTCTCAGCACTTCTGATGACCATCTCCCTCCCCTACTGGAGGAGCCTAGATTTTTGCACTAGCCTCTTGAGTTATAGCCTTGCAAAGGGAGAAAGGGCATGGAAAACAAGAGTTGCTCTAGGGGTCCATCCGAGGGAAATAACCTGCGCAGCTGCCTCAGTGAAGCCACAGAGGGCCTTGGAGGCTGTAGCAATGGCATCTCCAAACTCCGGCAGATTTCCATTCTTGGCATTTTGGGAGATGCCAGTCATGGCCTCACCTAGGACCTAAGGAAGAGAGGGTATCAGGAGGGTCGGATCACGTCCCGAGCACCAAGGTATCAGTGTTAGGTCCACTTTCCTGTCTTTGCCTCTCTGGAGTTCCCCATTCCACTAACCTTGGAGTTCTCCATGACACTGTCCAAGCATCCAAAGTAAGACATGTCGTTGATGGGTTGGACTGGATTCTCCAGGAGTTCTCGGACTGTCTGTGTAGGGGAGTGACATGAAATTTGAGACATTCCCTCAACCCTAGCTCTGTGTTTCGGCTTCCATTCTAAAGGCTCACCTCTAGTTCCCGAAGGGCGTTGTCACACTCCTTCTGTCCAGGTGCTTGCTGGGTGCACATGGTGATGAGCTGGTTGATGCTGTCTGTCACTGCCCTGATTCGGGGGAGAGGTGTGGAACTAAGTGACTGGGTGATCTTCCCTGAGTCCTGTGTGCATGGGACTGTATAGATTTTCTTTTGCCTGACTATTGCCAAACCTGGGGATGTCTCATGAAATGCGCCCTCTCTGGCCTCTTCACAGGTCCTGCTTACCTAGCAGCTGCAGCCAGTTGACTCTTGAGGTTGGGAGCAGCAGGATCTGTGGATAGGGCCTTAGCAGCCAGAAGAAGTTTGCTTGAAGACATGGATATGCCCTTCAAATTGGACACCACCTGGGCTCGGTCCTCTTGGCTCTGTTAAAGGTAATGGCATAAATTACCCTGTCAAATCTGTTTCTAAAAGGATCTTCTTTCCCAAATGCTTACATTCCATTAGACACTGGGCGAAGGGAACCAGGAGCAGACCCAAGCCCCAAATAACCCATGTTCCCTATAGCACCCTCACTGCACCCGCTGCCCCTTCATACCGGAGCCTGTCCTGCCATCTCCACCCCAGCTTCCAGGAAGGTGCTGAAGTCCTGTCCAAATCGACCTGAGGCCCGAGCCAGGTCCTGAGGGGTTCCTCGGGAGGCCTGCACCAGCTCTGTGGCTGCCTGATTTAACCCAGCAGCAGCTTCGTTCAGTCGGCTCTGAGCTTCTTGAAATGTCCCCGTGCTGGGAGGAAGCTGAGGGGTCAGAGGGGAAAGTCAGTAAAATGGATGGGAGCTGAGAAAGAGTTTGGGAAAGGAAGGCCAGTAAGAAGGGCACGGGACCTAGGACCAGTGGAAAGGGACAGCTCTGGGAGGGCAGGGTCAGAGGAGAAGCCCAGAGACAGAAAGTTCTTCTCTGCTAGCCATGCCTGTTCCTACCGAGTCACTGAGGAGTCGCTTGCTGGCATCTCCAACTGTCCTTAGGGCATTATCCACATCTCTCTGGCCAGGCAGGCAGCTGACACAGCGGTTCAGGGCCTGGGTCACAGCTTTCGCCACCTGGTGCAAAAGAAACAGGGTTGCCAAAGAGAGAATAATCTGGGAGAGGGAGAGCCCTCCTTCCACATTGGGACATAGGAGATAACCAGCTGTCCTGCCACTAAAACTGGAAGAAGCTGAGCTCAGGGTCATAAACAATGATCACCAAACATTCCCAAACCGGCTACTCTGCAGGTTTGTGTCTAAGTTAACAGATACTTCTAAGACAAGAGAGAAGGTGGAATGCAGACAGGTGCTCTATGAGCAGACCTGAGAACACATGAAGCTGAAGAAGGTGTCCTGTTAGGGCGGGCCTTATGAAGAGATTAAAGGACGGGTGGGGAGAAGCCCCTCCCTAATACCTGACCTGAGCAAGTCTTTGCTGGCTCTCTGGGTCCCCTGGATGGCCAGCTGCTTTTTTTGCCTCCTCAATGAGGCTGCTGGCCTTGTCCAGAACATCACTGGCTGTGTCAAGCACAATGGCCTGCACTGCAGGATCTGACGTCAGGGCAGCGACACCCCGAGCAGCCTGGGCAAGTGACCGTAGTCCACCTGCCACATCCCGAGCTGCAATACCTGGGAATACAGAGAGCAGAGGGGTTTGCTCCATCAGCTTCTTTCAACAAGCTTCCCCTTCTCCACTTCCCTATCATGTGTCCCATGTCTAGCCTTGTGCCCACATACCTGCATAGTTCTCATTGCCCTGGGCAACCTCCCCCAGCAGCTTAGCGATGGCGGAGCTCACTGCTTTGGTGCTATTGCCAAGATCTTGGGCACACTTCTCCATCTGCAGATAAGGGGGTGAAGGCTTAGGAGGAGGAATTGAGAAGGCATCTGAGAAGGTTCTGGGGACAGCTGGCAGACTTTCAGGGTTTGAGTGAAGGCCTGTTATTAAGAATACTCACTGTTTCCCCGGGTAAGGGTTTAAGCTTGCCATCTCGAGCTGCTGCCTTTACTTCCTGCAGGTCTTTCTCTAGATTCTGTACGACACTCAGTGCAGAATCCATCTCCAAAGGTCCACATGCCTCCTGAGCCTGTGACGGTGAGCCGCAAGGGTATGACTAGAGTCATCCCTTAGAGGTTCTACCGTACAAATTCTCCCCCATCCCAGGATTCCACATGCAGAGCCTCATCCTCCACAGCTAGAACCAGCGCCCATACCTTCTGCGCAGCAGTACGGAGTTCTGCCAGCGCAGTGCCCAGGTTCTTTGCACACTGACTCAGCTGCATTGCTGAAGCCTGGTCCTGAATCGTTGGCACAGAGGCTTTTGCAGCTGCCACCATCTTCCCACCTGGCTGTTGGAGAAGATATGCAAATGAGGTGCAACATCCTGGCTCTAGCCTTCCAATGGACACTGGCAGGATGGAGTAATCACTCAGGCTCAGTCTTAGCTACTAGCAGATAGTCAGACTGTGGGAGAAAGGTGAGGAGGGTCTGGGTCTTAGAAGTGGAGAATGTCTTGCCTGCAGGAAGCTCTGGCTGGCAGCAATGAGGGCGAGCTGAGCACTGGGGCTGTCAGGTTGAGCTTGGCTTCCTCGGACGCCCTGTACCAGCAATGGAATCTGCTCTGCCACGGCCTGTAAGTCAAAGTGCCATGAGTACCATGTTCTTGAACTTAGAAAAAGAACGAACTTTCTTCTCACCCCTCCTCACTCCCACATGCCTCCTGGAGACTTACCTTACAGCTCTGTACTAGCAGGGGCTGGGGGCCCGCAGAGGCCTTGGAGGCAGAGGCTGCATGTTGGGCTGCAGCGATGGTCTGCGTAGCAGAGGCTGCGGCTTGCTTGGCTGCATGCTGAGAGGACAGAGTGATCAGAAGACCAGGAATTCCCAAGCTTTGGCTTACCAGGCCCCGTTATATACACCTTAAGGAAATACTGACTCTACCCATCTGTCCCTGCTCATTCCTCTTGCTGCATCCATGCGTTTATCCCCCCCACCCTCTGCACAGACTGTCCAGCTTTACCTCCCCCCACCCTCTGCACAGACTGTCCAGCTTTACCTCCCCCCACCCTCTGCACAGACTGTCCAGCTTTACCTCCAAGCGCTGCACCAATTTTTTCTTGATGGCATTCTGTGCAGCTGCATTGGTGGCCATGCGAAGCCCCTCAGCTGCTTCACGCAGTCGCTGCTGCTGTTCCTCACTGTCAGGGTGGGCAGCTGCTCCCTGAGAGGAGAGACAGTCATCATCCATCATCACTTTGACCATAAGTACACTCTTTTCTGACCCCTCTAAACCCAGTTTAAAACTCACTTGTTTTCCTAATTGCTAATTACCTGCACTTAGATAGTGGCTACTGAGAACCGTTTCTAAACGGGCAGGCTGGGGGGGGGAGGGGAGTGTGTGCCCCAGGGTACTCTTTCTAGCTGTTCTCCACAGACTACTCAGAATTCTATGTTAACTCAGGGTGGCCTGGGAGAGGAAGGCTTTCTTTGGAGAAGTGGCAGCAGGAATCTGCATCAGTGTAAAGTCCGGGGAATCTTTGGCGCTTCCTGACAGTCATCACACTCTGTGTGTCAGCATCTAATACTATCTTATTCTGTATGACCAGCAGAGACCCTGAGAAGAAAAGGCTATCTGCCTTCACAGGGGACCAGGAAAGATGCCAAGCAGATGTGGTGGCAGCAGAAGGAACATGGAAACAACAGCCTTCAACACAAGTAAGAGTAAGAGAAGGATGTGGACGCTCACAGTCATAGAGCACCATGAGTCTCAGTGGCTGAAGGTCGGCCTGGTGGCCCCTGCTACAGTCTGGGGACTGAGAGCTTCCTGGGGTTTCTTCATCTGGGCTATTTTCTGCTTTTCCTGGGTCTTCCCATCCGACAAGGTCCCCATGTGGACTTCTCTACTCCCCGCAGGGCCCAGTTCAGGGTCTGCAAAGAAACTGCTCTGTACCTTGGCAGCCTCCACCATCTTGGCAGTGGCATCAGCAAGGATCTTGGCAGCACTCAGGAGCTTTCGAGAGTTCTCCAGATCGCTCTCCCCCTCAGCATCGGCCTTGATGGCATTGACCAGGTCTGAGGTGGCCTGGGCCAGGATGCGGGCCTGTCGTACCATCTCCCCTAGAACACAGGGTATCATCAAGTAAAAAACCCAGAGACACTGAAAGTGGGCAAGGGAGGAGGAGCAGGACAGACAACGTAGACAAGGGCTTTCAGGGACAGAAGAGACTGGGAAAGTTCTCAAGTGACTCCCTCGGCATTCCAGTTTCCTGGGTTAAGACCTTGGAGAACAGATCTAGGGAGTTCCCATGGGAGGAAGGACAGCTTCCAGCCAGTATTCTAGTAAATGTCTTTCTTGCTGAACGATGTGGGGGTAAGAAGGTGAAGTGGAGGAAAACACATTTCCCCATCTTCCTTATTTTCGAGGCTAGCTTTTAACCATGCAATTTGCCACCTATTGTTGTACATAATTTGGTGTCTTTTTTTTTTAATATTTATTTATTTATTATGTATACAATATTCTGTGTGTATGCCTGCCGGCCAGAAGAGGGCACCAGACCCCATTACAGATGGTTGTGAGCCACCATGTGGTTGCTGGGAATTGAACTCAGGACCTTTGGAAGAGCAGGCAGTGCTCTTAACCTCTGAGCCATCTCTCCAGCCCTTGGTGTCTTCTTTAAATGTTCCAAGGAATACAGAACAAGGCTTGTACTGCTTTCCCAATGGGGAAGTGAAGTTCTAGACTCATTAATGAGTGACTCAATAGTCACACAGCTAGAAAGGCCACTGTGCTGATCCTCACAAGTAGCAGGGCTGGGTCTGTGAGGGACATGTCCAGTGGGCTTGGGGTAACTACACTGGGAGTTTTGGCTTCTTGGGGGTGAGTATTCTTACCAGCATCACCCATGGAGCTGAAGATATTCTCAGTGACAGTAAGGATGGTGTCAGTGGCCTGGTCATACCGGCCAGCGGGCCCAGCCCCTGTGGCATGGGCCTTCACATGCTGCAGCAGCTCATTGAGGGCCTGGGTGACAGCTGTGGCTGCAGCTCCTACCCCTCGCAACAGCTGTCCATCTTCTGTAGCTGCCTGGGAGGCAGACACACAGCCCTCCACAGCCTTGGCTACCAGTCGTCCAGCCTCTACCAGCTGCTCTTGGCAGACAGGTGAGCTGATCGTAGGCGCTACCACCTATGGGAAAATTGAGTTTCAGACATGTAGGCAAGGGACAGAGGCTATGAGATGAGGTGTTGGTGGTGTGCAGAGTCATCACTGGGATGACTGCTGTGGCCTCAAGAACCAGAGACAAAGAGATGTCTGTGTGAGTGTGTGGTTGTACTAGCCAAGAGCAGAAAGACACAGCAAACCGGGGCTCACCTTCGTACAGGCCACCAGTTGGGAGGTAGACAGGGCACATTGTGTAGCTGCAGCAATAACTTGGGTCTGAAGCCCTGAATCCTCTGTGCGCTGGGCCACACTCTTGGCCTTGAGGACCAGGGCAGCTGCAGCACTTGCCACTGCCTTTGCTAGTTGCATTAGAACGTCCTGTAAGAAAAAAAAGGAGTCAGCAAGATCTGATTCTGAGCTTAGGATCCACAGAACTTCTCACAGGCTTAAGCTGCTTCATTATTCCCACTGACTCCAATCAGAGGACAGTATATGCAGAAGCATTCAGAACCTATCCCAAGCCCCTCTACCTTGAGCACCCAGAAGGACAGACCCTCACCGGAAACAAACCCTCACCGACAGAAATAGAGTCTACACCAAAGGGAGAGATGCTTGAGGCGTATACACTCGGACAGTGATGGGGGTGTGTGGTAAAATGGGATGGGCGCTTCATATCTCCATGCCTCTCAATCTCAGTGTGCAAAGAGCAAGACCCTATCCTACCCTGTCTGATCTTTCTCCAACCATGCCAGTTTAGACCTCCCCATCTCCCATCATGTCTGTTCCCCTAGGAGGCTGAGGAAGAGGTGTAGAAGCGAGTGTATGCGGCTCAGAGAGGACCAAGCTGGGAAGGCCCAGGCCAGAGGCCGTTACCGTAGGGGAATCGGGGGGAGATCGAGCCCCAGCCCCTCTGGGTACACACATCTGCATGGGAAATCCAGGATGAAAAGTCAGCTGAGGCAACTTGCTTAGGGTGGGGGAAGGGGACAGCTTTCTCCTCAGTGTGACAGGGGTATCTGAGATAGCTTAGAGCTGGGGCCATGGCTATGCACAGGGACACTATCAATGAGGACCAAAGCGAGGTAGGTTATATTTTTATTTAGGGGTCTGAATTCTCACCCCAAGAGACTAGAAGTTCTCAGTCTCATTCCTGGAAACAGATGACCAGGCTGGTTTAGATGGGCCAATTCATAGAAATAGGGACTAAGATCTGGATTTAGGATCAGAGATTTCCTCCTAGTAATGGGGGTTCTAGGAGCTGGGTACATCACCAACCTGGAAGTGGGGGTCAGTGTCACTTTCCCCAATTTGTTGCAACAGCTCCCCACTGGCCTGGCCCACGTTCCCAGCTGCTTGCAGCAGGTTCTGACGGGGCTGTGGAGAAGGGACACCGTCAGAAGCCGCCTGACCCCTGGCCACGTGCCCACGGGTCTCACAGGCTCCTGGGTTACATTGCCAACCTAAAATCTGGACTGCCCTTCCTCCTTGGGGTGGAACCTTGTGTCCACCCTCACCCTGGCCCCGTGGCTCCTAACCTCGGCGCTAGCTGGCTGAGCACTGCGAAGCAGCTCTGACACTGCCCCTGCAAGGCCCTTTGCTGCTTGTAGAAGGGGCCGGCCATTGCCGCCTTCATCCTCCAGGAGGGCAGCCAACAACTTCACCCCACGGGACATCTCCGTCAGGTTGGAGGAGATGGTGGTGACTGCACAGCCCACTGCAGTATAGTCTGTCTCTGCAGGGTCTCCTGAAAACAGACGGGAGGACCAGACATGATGGGGAAGGAGCATCGTCCATTAGTCACATGTGTCATGGGAGAGATGGACACACACAACTTCCCACTGTGAGTCAAGGCACAGTCACACATGGAGCAGATCATACTATGCTGGTTCACATTTGCTCCCCCTTCCCCTTCACACATATAGTCTGACATCCAGCCTACCTGCTGTCAGGTTTACCACGGAGGCAGTGCCAGCTGTGATGGCATCTACCTGGGAGTGGATCTCATGCTTCGACTCATCCATCTTGTTCTTACGCCAAGCTTTGGAGGCCTTAGAGAAGGAAAAACCTTAGAGTCTACTCTGGTTTAACTATTCCCCTCTATTCCTTAGAGCTCAGCCTTAAATTAAATCACTTAGCTCCTTCTCTACCCCATACTCACAGCATCCTGGCCAAGAGGGGGCAGTGTGTCAAAGTCATCCAGAGTAGCCTGGGCAGCCTGCACAGCCTGCATGCTGGAGTTAATGGTTCCAGTGAGCGCCTGCTGGGCTGAAGTCTAAACAACAAGGAAAAGAGTAACAGACATTTAGAAGAAAGAAAAGATGAAGTCAGAGGGCAGGGAGAGGAGTATAAAACACTGCTTACTCAGGATACTTGGGAGAGGGACCCATGGACCATGCAGAGGTAGATGCACTCTTACCAAAGGCGGCATGTGGCCTCGGTGCATCTGGCCACTGGTAATCTGTTGCTGGGCAGGTGGCATACTACCCACTTGGAAATTCTCAGGCCCAGAGGCTCCAGAGCGCATGATGGCTGGTAGAGCCACAGAGCCGTGCTCTACTTTCCCCACTCGGTTATACTGCTGCTGAAGGACTGTTGACCTGGAGACAGGATGAACAGCTGCGATCCTTTGGCAGTCCTGGGATCTCAGGCAACGGTTCTCAACCTCTTAACCCTGTGACTCTTTAATACAGTTCCTCACAATGTGGTGACCCCCCCAAACCATAAAATTATTTCATTGCTAATTCAAAACTGTAATTTTTTGTTTGGGTTTTGTTTTGTTTTTTGGAACAAGGTTTCTCTGTGTAACCACCCTTGCTGTCCTGGAACTTGATCTGTACATCAGACTGGCTTCTTTAACCTCACAGAGATCCACCTGCCTCCGCCTCCCAAGTGCTGGGATTAAAGGCGTGCACCACTATTGCCTGGCCATAACTGTAATTTTGCTACTGTTATGAATCGTAATGTAAGTGTCTGACATGCAGGATATCCAATATGAGACCCCCCAAAGGGGTCGTGACCCACAGGTTGAGAACCACTGATGTAGGGTTTCATAAGGTCTCATAGCCTGAGCCTAGTGAAAGGACCACGGGACGGACAGGCTCAGCAGTTAAGAGTGCCTGCTGCTTTTGCAAGGAGCAAAGTTCAGTTCCAGAACCCAAGTCAGACAGCTCACAATTACTGTTCCAGGGACCAAACACCCTGCTCTGGTCTGAGAGCACCTGAACTCACTCACACAAATAAAAATAAAACAACTTTTTTAAAAAGAAGAAAGAACAAGCTGGGTGGTAGTGGTATGCCTTTAATCCCAGCACTCAGGAGGCAGAAGCAGGTGGATCTCTGTGAGTTTGAGGTCAGCCTGGTCTACAAGAGCTAGTTCCAGGACAGGCTCCAAAGCTACAGAGTAATCCTTTCTTGAAAAACCAAAACCAAAACAAAACAAAACAAAGAATAAAGAACTATGCTAAAGATGCCCAGCACCCAGTAACTCCTTGCAGTCAAGCCTTACTTTCCCTGCTCATGGAATGGTTATCAGCCCACTCCCTTCCTACTTTTTGGGAGACACCGAGTCCTCCAACATAGTAGACTCTTCATCCCCCTCCAGCCCAAAATGGTCCTTGCTTTTTTTCTGTAAGAAGAAAAGGGAAAAAGAGTTAGGTAGTTAAGCAGAGGCAGTCAGCCATTTCTAGAACTCGGGCCTATTTCTAGAGGGCTGGCATGGGGAGGGGCTCGGGAGCAGAGCCAAGGTGTGCGCAGGCTGGGTGGCAGCACTCACCTTCTTAAGGATGATATCGATGTAGCCAGCAATGAGTTGTGCGATCTGCTCACCTTCAGTCGTCTGTACTGAGTAGTAGCCATCCTGGTAGTCTCCAAAGTCCTAAAGAGACAAGGTGGGGACTGAGCAAGAGGAGACATGATCTACCCAGGGGGTTAATGGAGGAGAAAAGGCTCAAAGTCTACCTGATGAAGCCCTCCAGGAAGCTGGCCCACCTTTCTTCAATCACTGATTTCTTTACCTCCCTTCCTAGAGGGGACTTTGTTTCTGAGACGTGGCCTTTATGCTACACAGTTTCAGATACATGTCATTTAAAAGATCTCTTTTACCCTTCCCCAGAGGATAGAAGTGGGAAGGTACCGGTATGTTTATTAAATGACCACACTTGAAGGTCGGCAAAAACATCCAAAGTGGAAAACAGCATCTATCACTTCCATTTCCATCAAGTATTCCATCCTTCTATCAGTATTCAACTCATAACCTCAACATTATAAAGCCAGAGGGAAAGAATTACCATAAACAGCTGGAGCTCAAAGAAGGGAGGTTTGTCTATTAGCGTTTCCTGACAGTTCACATAACCTCAGTGGGCTGGCTACAGCACGCTCTGTCAACATTACTTTTCTCTTTTTGATACTATATAGTCTTGGATGGTTTGCTACTCACGCACTAGTCCAGGCTAGCCTCAAACTCACCGCAATCCCCTTGCCTCAGAGTGCTAGGTACATGCCCAACTTGTTTGTGTGAGTAGTACTGGGGCATGAACTCCAGTCTTCACAATGATAGGCAATTAGTTTACCAGAGAGGTTACAGCCCCTGTGGTAGCTTGACCGAGATGCCCCTCCCCCACAGTTTCAGGCATTTAAACATTTGGCTCCACTGTTTAGGAAGGCTTAGGATGTGTGGCCTTGATTGTGTCACTGGGCTTTGAGAATTCAAGACTTCAACCATCGCCAGTTCAGTCTCTTGCTTCCTGCCTGTGGTTTAATATATGATTTCTCAGCTCACTGCTCCAGCTGCCATGACTCTATGCATTTCCCAGTGATGGCAAAGAGCTCTTATCCCATTGGAACCATAAACCCAAATAAACCCTTCCTTCTACAAGCTGCCTTGGTCATGTTGCTTTAGCAGAAAAATAGGATGGTAACGAATACTCCCTAAGCCTCTGCTGAATATAAGGAGTGTATCCATCCATTACCTGGTCCATTTAAGCACCATTCACTGAGTTTCTCTTTCCAGTTTAACTTCCACTTCCCATGACAGAAGTACTTTTTCTGAAGCCCTGCTCAATTCACCCCACCCTAAGGAAGGAGGGAAATGTAATCCCAAGCCCTTTCCCATTGGAATCCCAACACACACCAGGGTAAAGCTCTTGGGAGAGGCAGCCCAGCGTTTGATGTTGGTGAGGCTCCATTCCTGGATCACCTCCTTGGTCTTCTCATCCACACGCATCACACACTCCTTAGTGATGCCCAAGAGCCTGGGCACTAGTTTATTCTTCCCCTTCATCTTTTCCTGTGAGACAGAGGTTACAGTTGATGTTAAGGTTAGAGGTCAAATGTGGGGCAAATGCTCAATCAGCTCCAGACCACAAGGGATGCTGAGGTAGCCAGGAGGGCTAGACTACTGTGCTCTTGAGTAGGCCTAGGACGAAGCTCTACTACAGACAAAGGAATATGCTGGGGAAGGAGGAGGTGTGATGGAGGACTGACAACAGACAGGTTTTCACAGTCGAAGCAACACTGAGAAGTAGATTCCTGGGAACTGGAGGGAAAATCTGAGGACAGAATCAGAGGAGTCTGGACAGACAGGGAAGGGCAGGAGTTAGGCATAAAGAAGGCAATAAGAAGGGGCCAGAACCCACCTTGACTAGGAAGAAGGAGACACCGTAAGTCTTAAGGGAACGGGCCAGCTTCACATAGCGTACCTTGGCCTCAATTTCACTCATCTGCCCACAATTCTTGTGTGCCTTCAAGTGGGAAATGGGGAAAAGTTAGCAATCTGGGGATAGTATTGCAATGGAGGAGTCAAGCAGGATGTTAACTGTAATGACAGAGTATTATTAGCCCACAGAAAGGTTTGGGAAGGCAAGAGATGAGGAGATGCAGTGTAGGCTGGCTAAGGAGCAGAAGCAACATAAGGAATAAGGTTAAGGAACTTGCAGACATTCTAAACATGGGTCTGGGGAGTTAAGAAGCAGGAGGATCCAGGACCATCAGAGTTCACAAAGAGGTCTTTGGGGCTGAGTATTCAGAACAGGGACAAAGACTACGTTTCACAGTCATCTCAGGTGCAAAAGCCCAGTGATGCTCCTATCTGGTGTCCACAGCGTAGGCACATTATCCCAGGGGAGAGGACAAGGAAAATACTGAATTGAGTCAGGCATGGTAACTCACACCCATAATCCCAATACTCAGGAAGCTGAAGCTAAGAGAATTGCTGTGTGTTTGAGGCAAGCCTGGGCTACAAAGTGAGATCCTGTCTCAAAAAAAGCAAAATCCAAAATGGAAATTCCACAGCAAAATTGGTGATGAGCTGAAACTAAAACCCAAATCTTCTGCTTTCTTGGCATAAGGCAGGTGGAGAACAGCTTGGAGGGCAGAAGCAAGGTGAGCAGAGATGGAGAGAAGGTGGGGGCCACTTAGTCAGGAAAAATCAAGCAGCCAAGCTCCCAGGTCAGCCCAGACACTTTCCCCTACCCCATTCACCTGAAAGATCTTACGCTCTCCCTTCTGCTTCACATACTCCTTGGGCAGGAAGTCCTTCAGGCTACACCAGAAAAGGGAGGGTCAGCATGGAGTGGATAGCATCAGGGACATGTGGGCCATGAACTGTGGGCCTAGAGGTTTGAGGCAATGTCTAGGACAGTATCATCTCTAAGAGAGACTGAGAAAACTGGTTTCCACTGGTTTCTAAACTAGTAGGAACTCAGCATGAGCTCCTCAGTGACTGTGCTTTCTTGGGAGATGGGATGTTGAAGAAACTTCAATTCGGAGCCTAGTTTTCTGAGAAAAGAGGGAGCCAAGAAGAGAGGAAGCTCCCTAGAAGGATGGTCACATACTTAGGAAAGCCTCACTAAGGTTTTTGGATCTTGAGAAATAACAGCGAATGAGATTTGGGGAACTTTTTAATGTAATGTTCCCCAAAAGGAAAATGTCTTATTATTTTACTTTGGCTAATATAGCAAATTCTTCAGAGACTCTAAAACAAACAAAAACAAGTTATAGGGGACAGGGACACTGCCACTCTGATGGGGCCAGTGAGGAGACAAAGGACGCTGGTGGCTGAAAGCATGAAGACCTGTGGGTGTCAAATCCTCATACCTTGGAAGAGGAAATAGGGGAGGGAAGATGGGTTGCAGACAGGTCCACTGGATCACAATGGTAGGGGGTTCCAAGACATGACAGGGTATGGGACATGGGTCACTTACTCAAGGAAGCCAGCCTTGTGCTTCTGCTCATTGTGAGGTCCAAACTGGATCTGGCACTGGAAGCCAGCAAACTCACAGGCCTTGTCAAAGGAGACAGGGTGGGAGCCGTTCAGGATGTCATCTCGCGCCTGGAGAGCACAGAAGGAACGAACAGTGTATGGGTGCAGGGACAGTCCTGTTAATGCCTGCTCAGCCCATCGCACCCCGTCCAGGTCTACTCCATACCTGCACATAGAGAAGGTTCAGCTGTACAGGGTCCCGTGAATCCACATTCTGGTCTGAGTAGAAGAACTTTCTCCGCAGCAGCAGTGTCTCATGCTCTTCTACCCCCTGTTCCCTCAGTGTCCGCCCATGGTCCAGCCAGTTCACTGGAGCACAGATAGTACCCTTAGCACCAACCCAACCCCACATGGCCCTTATGTTGCCTCATGTCTGGGCTTTCACTTCTTCATGTCTGCCTTTCCTCATCAAAATGTAAATTCCATGACTCAGGGCAAACACAGAATAAATGGCTGCACTTCCCCTCCCCTCCATTTCCAAGGACCCCTTGCTTACATTCATCGTCTGTGTGTAATTTCTGCTTTAGTTTCTCCATCTTCTTTTCATCTCGCAAGAGGGTCTTGTCTTTTCTTAGGGTCCCTGTCCCCTCGTCCTTTTTCTCTTCCATCAGCTCTCGAACCAGTGAGTATTCATCATGGTTGGTGATGCCTAGGGGAAATGGATGGCTTGGTAACTCCTCAAGCACAAAAGTCTTTTGAGAGACTTGGAACCTCCCTGCTCAGGCCTTTGCACTCCCAAGACCTCTTACCAATTCGGGCACAGATAGTCATGAGCATGTCAGTGACAGTCTTGGAGTCATCCACCATGATAGTCTTCACGGTTCCATCCAACATCCGGATCTTCAGGGGTCTCTGTTTCTTCCTGTACTCCATGGTGTCCTGTTGGAGCAGGGAAATGCAGTCAGGGTCTATTTAAACTAGTTCTCTTTATAGCCAAGGAGAAGGAAATTAAGATTACTGAAAGGAAGACCATGGTGGCTCAGCCAAAAAGAGGGTGCTTTGACTGCCTGTCATGGAAAGCCACATGGGCATGCTAGGGGTAGTGGGCCTGGTACGTGCAAAGCCCAGGGTTGGGGGAGGAACTGATATGAGGGAGGAGTAGCAGAGACAATATACTGCTGGAAGCAAGAGAGACATTGGTTGGAGGAAGCAAGCGGTCACTGAGGAAGATACTCACCCCATTTCGGAGCATGTAGTAGTCCAAAGCTTTCCCAGCCTCTAGCCATATACCTTTTTTTGGGTCATCATCTGACAGAAACAGCCCAAAGTCGCTGGCTAAAAGAGATGATAGATCACCTTAGACTTATAAAACCTTCACTGTGGCCAAACAGCTATACCACTGCCTTTGTATATAATTTTCTCCCATGACCTTGGACTTAAAGAGGAAAAGAAACACCGGGTAGTGGTGGCACACGCCTTTAATCCCAGTACTTGGGAGGCAGAGGCAAATGGATCTCTGTGAGTTTGAGACCAGCCTGATCTACAAGACCTAGTTCCACAGCTACAGAGAAACCCTGTCTCGAAAAAAAAAAAAAAAAAAGAGGAAAAGAAACAGTGGAACAATTGGAGCATAGGCCTAAGAGATGAAGAGTCTTAGAACACAATGCAGACTGCTCAAGACCAAGTGCTGAGAATAAGGGATGGAAGATTCCTGCCCCCCACCACTGGGGTAGTCACACTCACGAGGGCCAGCCAGGGCCTCTGGGATCCGCTCACGAATCATGCGGCAGGCATCATACACCATGGTAGATGGCTCAAACTGCATCGTCTTCACCACATTCCCGATGCTGATCTTCAGCGAAAGTGCAACCATGGTGGCGGCTTCTGCTCTTCAGCCTGGCTATACCTGGCCCGTGGCATCAGAGCATTAGAACATACTCTCACTGGAATCCCCAAACAGTCCCAGGCAGAGGACTCTTAAGGGACTCACCACAACCGAGAATTATAATAAGTTGTTTTGTCCTATTTAATCATTTCAAAAGGTGAAAGGTTACTTCTATCAAGTGATCTGTCTTGATCACTGAAGACGGCCCAGAGAGAGGCTGGTCTCTGGAGAACAAGAGCAGACCTGAATGAAATACAATGTCACCTGAGGACACTGTCCTGCCTGCATCACTGGAATTCGTACCTCTCTGGTTCCAAATGCCTCGGGCCTCTTGTTCCTGCTCTCCTCTTTTTCCAACCCTGCCTCTGCCTTGTTTTTTTTAATTTTCCTGGGTCAGTTTTTTTTCCTTTTCTTCGTCTCCCATTCTATCCTGGGATTTTCAGAGCGCTGTCCTGGCCCATTTGTGGCCTTCCCTCCCATAGCTTTCGCCTTCTTCTTGGCAAAATGCATAATCCCTGGGGCTCCCGAATCCTGCAGTCTGTGGCCAGCATTGTCAGGGAGACCTACTTCTGTCCCTGCTCTCTTCCAACCCGAATGTTATAGGCTCTCCCAGTGAGCGGTGCAGTCAAGGTGGAATTACGATCCTCTGTCTGCAGACTTCAAAAATGACCTCGCCAACACTTCTTGGAGAGGAGAAAGTTTGAGGCAAGCAAGACAGCGTCCAGACCTTTACACCCAGCCGCTGATCCTTACTGCGGCTCTCTTGCACTCACTCTCTCTTACCCATCAAGTCCTTCTCAGACTACCCTCCACCTTAACCAGGTACCCAGACAATGCTTTCAGTGTAGCTCAGCACTGCAGAGCCAACTCCGCTCCTCTACCTTTCAGCCACCACTTCTCAGTGGGCTAAAAGAAGCCACAGTGAGCAGCAGGTTATATGCAGGCCCAAGAGGACAGGCCTGCCCAGCAGCTGACGATGTGACCCGATGTGGTACGGGGCTGGGTGCCTCTTAATGAAGAGGGAAGGGAGGGAAGGCAAACTGCTAGCCCAAGGGTGTAAGCTGGACTGGCAAACAGGTGGGTATCATGATATAGAAGGCATCTGAGAACCAGGTAAGTTAGGAAAGGGTAGAGGATAAGGAGGTTGGGAAAAATGGAGCAGGAGAGTAGAAAGTCTTGACAGAAACCAGACATAGATGTAGGAAATACCAGGATCGATGACCAAGAGACTTCTGATCATACATACAGTCTAGGACTGCAGGAGAAGAGCGGCAGAGCTTGTTCTCCATCCCTACCTCAAACGAGAGGGCCCTTCCAGCCTCCACCCCCATTCATAGAGGACCTTTTTCAGCAGTGGGACAGACCTGGTTGTCAGCGATGCAGGAGTGTGAGGAACCAGAGCAGGACTGAGAGGCCAACGCAGCCCAAGCTGAAGCTGCATGTACGCCCCTCCACCCCGTTTCCTCCGGACATATGGATACCCACTTCTTCCTCTGGTGAGACCCCGATAACAGAGCTGAGTCATGCCTGCCCTAACTTTCAGACTGGTTGTAGGTAGCTATCCACACAATTAATTGAGAGTGAAGGGAAGTCAAGGAATTGGAGACTGAATTGGGACTGGTGGCAAACAAGGCCCCTGGAACTATTATTAGTAGAGGCTATCTGCTTCCTGACCTGACCTGAGAACCCTGGCCTACTTTCCATCATGTTTTCTGAACAACAACAACACCCCCTCCATGTCCCCCTCCCAGAGAACTCCTCCTCCCTCAATACATTCCTGAGATGCATTCCAGAGGCGTTGGGCAATTGGAGGGGGGGAGTGGAGGACAGGAGGTCAAAACCCAGCAAGGAATGGAATGCAAGTACACTAAAGCTAAGGAATTTTGGGGTACAGGGAGACTATCACCAGTGCAGGTACCTACAAGAGGGAACCACAGAAAGATAGGGAGCCACGAAAGGGCACAAAGGGAGAAAGCTGAACACAGAGTCAAAATGTAAGAGGGTTGGGGGAATAACACTCAGTCTGTTACCAAATTTGGCCTCTGAGTCCTCAACCGCTGGGAGAGGGAGGGGTTTGTGGGTGAGACTGACATATCCGGCCTCCCTCCGGGCTGCTAGAGGCTCATTTAAGGCTGGACTGGGCAGCCGATGGGCTGGGCCTGACTTCCTCCTGCATAGGGTCTTCATACCCATACACGCAAACTCACTCTTCACCAAGTCCCCTTAGCCTGCACACAACTCCTTCCCACAGAACTACTTATGCTGTCCCTACATAGACCTTATCGCGGTCTCACAGCCTCTACAAAAGATGTATCTCTTGAAGGCACCACACGTGCACACACGGCTTCCTCACCAGTGTACCAGGCCCTGATGCCAGGTTCCCAACCCCTCCCTTCCATAATGCACAATTTTCCCTCCGCACATTTTTGAGGGCCCATTGTGGGAAGGCCCCGGGCCAAACTTTCAGTGGCTGGGAACCAAGGTGAGTAAGACCTAGACTTTGCTTTCCACAGGTTGCCAGCCTTCCAGGTGGGTGGATAAGCTAAACACAGAGTTACAACAGAGGGCAGGATGTGAAAAGAGCCAAAATATGTGTGCTCAGAAAAGGGATCCCTTTAGGTTAGGGAAGAGGGACCAGGGTATCCATGAAAGGGATTATTTGAAGTTAGGACTTTAAAAACATGAAGATAATGAAAAGTAATAGTGATGTGTCATTTATTGACTATGTTAATTGCATTGTATACATAATATCAGTTAATCCTTCAACAACCCTGCAAGGTAGGTGTCATTACTTCCATTTTTACAGATTAGGAACCAAGGCTCAAGAATGTTAAATACTTTTCCAAAGTACTTGTCCAAATAATAAGTTGTGAAGCCAAGATCCAAACCCAGGTCTCTCTGACTCCAAAGCCCAAGCTCTCTCCTTTAGGTCAGTCGAAGATGTGTCAGAGGTAGCATCCCAGGCAGAGAGAATGACATGAGCAAAGGCAGAGAAGCAGGAGCTCGTGGAGGAACGTTCAGGAGGGTGAGTAGGCAGCTGGCTGAAGCACAGCGACCTGCAAGGAGCAGCGGTGGGGAAGGCAGGGTTAAGATGGAGAGGCAAAGGCTGAGAGAAGAATATGAGGAACTCAACTGATGGGAGGGGAACAGGAGGTCAAGGAACTTTGTGCAGGGACATCCCCAGAACCGGACTTTAGGGCAACTTTGGGGCCAGGTTAGGAGGACACTGTATTAGTAGAAGGGATAGTGAAGCCAGAGCCAAATCTGTGTGGAGAAGAAGCTGCCATTCATAAGAAAAACCTGACGGAGGAACTGATGAGTTTCCTCTGCTCCCAGAAGTCTGAGCCCAGGAACAGTCTCCTATGAGCAGCAGCTTCAGTTAAGTAACGCGCCGAGGGAAAGGGATAGGCTAGATTGTGATGGGGATGCGATGGGACAGTGCGTGAAGGTAGGGGCAGATGGGTGGAGTTACTGACCGCATCAGGCTGCGACTGGGGAGGACAGAGGGGAGGTGATGATAAGAAACAGACACATGTGATGAGCGACCGGACCAGATGGGGGAAGAGCAAGAATGACTCCATGGATGGTGACTAACTGGGGAATGACAGCAGGAGGTCAGAGGCCAGGTCAGGAGCTTCAGAAGAGCGAGGGATGTGGTAAGTGGCTAAATTAGGCTGCTGCTGGGGTAGTGGAGGGTCACTGCAGTGTCTAAGTAATGCTGGAGTTGGGAGGAGGGGCAGTATGGGGTGGAGCCAAAGACTGAATCAGTTTGGATAGGGGACAGCGTTGTGGTCAGTGGCAGGGTCAAGCTGGTAGTGACACAGGGGTGTGGTCAGTGGCCTGGCTGGGCGTGGGATCAGTAAGACCCAGTTTCCTCTTTGGGTATCATTTCCTCTTTTCCGTTGGGGATGGGGGAAGGGGATCTACAACTGGACCTAGAAGTTAAAGGAGGCTCAGAAGCGGGGGGGGGGGCATAGAACAAGAGCCGGGAGGCGGGTGTGCAGCAGCTGACCAGGTGGCGCGCCTGAGAAAGTGATGATGGGAAAGCTCAGATTTGAGTGACAGAAACTAAAGTAGGGTGTGTGGATGAAGATGGGGAAAGAGGATGGGAATGAAGAGTTAAGATGGACAACCAGGAAAGAGCTAAAGGCCAGGAAAGACTCTATAAGGAAGTGCATAGGGTGTGCAATGTAGGGCCAGGGGCAAGAGGCCGACAGGGCAGGGAGGGAATGAAGCTGTATATTAAACTGTGGGAGCTCAGTAGAAAGTGTTTGCCTGGTCACAGTCATGGGCCTCCTGTCTCCCAGTCTTCTCCACTTAGGACTAGATCTGGTCTGACTCCTGGGTCGCTTTCCATTTCCCACCTTCCACTTAGTAAATGGCATAAGTCTAGAAACCCCTGCCTCCAGTGATGGTAGCCCCAGGAAGTCTCAGGCTTAGGCAGCGGAATAAAGCGGAGTCCCAGGTGTCAGCAGTTCTAGCTGAAGCCCAGACTGTCGCCTCTGGGTAAAAAAAGCCTCTGTGATTACACCAGAATAAGGGACCTCACCACGAAACAAAGGCAGCGACATGCTGCCAACCTCTCACGTTTTTACCTGTGGAACTGTAGCTGCAAAGCTCAACCCCTAACGCTGCCACCAATTCCTAACATTAACCCTGACTTTGTTTCCTAATTCCCCAGACTTTGCCATTCATCCCTTCCACAGCAGACACCCATACTAATCTATCTTTTATTTTTAGGCCTTAATCCCTCGACTTTAACCCTAAATACTGACCCTTAGTCCTAAAGTTTATTTTTTAACTTGCTTCCTAATTCACCTTTCCACTGTTTATTCTTAATTCTAACCATGACAATGGCCTTTAATCCCTAAAACGGGCTTCTAAATCAATTCCTGTTGTTGATCCTTAACCTGATCCTGTACTCTGATATATTCTGGTAGAACCATAAAACAAACAAAAAAATGACCTCAATCTAAATGTCACCTACACGAAACAGACTTGACTAGTGCAGCTAATGTTTAAAATTTAGTCCAGCTTCATAACTTCTAAAGGGATCCCCGCTTCCTAAGGTCGACCGCACCTAATCCCAAACTCACCCAAAGCTTTCCTAACCATATACTCACTATCTGCTAACACCAAAGGACATCCCCGCCCAGCGCCTCACTGCCACCCCATTCCTCACCCTCCCCCAAACCTAGCCGAGACACAAAACCGTCTGCTCCCACGAAAGGGGCCTGCCTCTCGCCATACGGCTAGCTTAATTCCACACACCAAACGAAACGTACTGGACGCTGACCTCCCCAACAGGACCGGACACAGGATATGCAGGAGGATGGGGGGCCCCGCCCGCCGCTTCCCGGGCTGGCCTGTCCCCGCAGCCCCACCTAGAAGCTCCGGCCCGGCCCGCCTGGCCTACCTGCTGCCCGGCTCTGCGCCCCGCCCGCCGGCCCGCTACCCGCTCGTTCTCCGGGTCGCTCTGGGGCTTCGGCCTCGCCCTCCCTTCGACACTCTCTCGTCCACTTCCGTCCTGGAAACGTCCCCAACCCGCCGGCGGCGCCCTGGGCCCGCGCTCTATGGTCGCGGAGACTTCAGGAAGCTACTCTAGCCGCAGCTCTCGATGCTTGGGCGGGCGTTAGCGAAGCCTGGCCGCCCCTCCCCGGCAGGAAGCGAGGGTGCGGCGCGCTGGAGAGAACGCCAGAACTAAGCTAGAGTTCCCTTTTAGACTCTTAGTCTTCTTTTTTTCTAGCTGGAGGCGAAGGCGGAGCCGGATCCCCAGAATCCCCGCCCTGGGGTGTGGGAAACTGTAGGGACGTCCCTACAATTTGCATAGCTCCCGGGACGTGGCGCAGCACACGAGCCACTTCCGAGTAGGAGGGAACTCCAAGTTCCAAGATGCCATTGGGCTGGGCTATTGCATCTTTTCCGTTGTGTTGGAAGCCGAGGAGGCTAGAAGCTGCGGGGCGGCTGTGGTTTACTGTGACCACTAGGCCCTCGGCCCTGCCCCCCGGAGAAGGGTGACTAAGGTAAGTGGAGCCGATTTGACAGTTAGACCGAGGGGTCGTGCCTGAGGTTCCGAGATTGTATCTGCTCTCAGGGATTTCTATCCGTAGATAATGGAAATGGATCCTGGTGGTCAGGACCTGCTAGCTTTGGATCCTGATGATCAGGACGCGCTGGACTTCCTGCTAGAGGAAAGCGGAGATTTGTGGACTGCGATCGAGCAGGACCTGGAGGCTCCGCTGGACCTGGAGCTGTCGCCTTCCGAGGTGGGTAGGCGTTCTGAGTGGGAAGGCTAAGCGATGTCCGCGAGACCCAAAGGTACAGACATAAACCAAGGCCTGTGAATTTGTTAGAACTCCGGGCAAGCCCTGAGCGACTGGGAGGTAGAGGATTTACTGAGCTCTCTGCTCAGTCCCTCGGCATCTCTGGATGGTCTCAGTTCCGCCATCTCTTCTATTCGCCACGACCACAACTACTCCCTCTCACAGGACCATGTCTCCATAGATCTAGGTGGGTGTGAAATGTTAAGTTATGGGGGAGGTCAGAGCTCACAGGCCTAGCCAACCCTACTTTCGATTTTGCAGATCCTGAAAACTTCGAAAAGGAGGGGTTCTGTGTGACTCCACTGTGTGTGGAGGAAACAGCCGCAGAACAGGTACTGGAGTTGATTTTTCAGGATTGTCTCACCTTGCAGGACTGGGGTCAGATTCCCCCATTCTTCTCTGACATCCCCATGCAACTCTGCTCTGCTCTATGTCCTCCAACCTTAGGAGATTTCTAGGCTGATACTGACTGAGGAAGAGAAGAGGCTCTTGGAGAAGGAGGGGATTTCTCTGCCCGCAACACTTCCTCTCACTAAGGTAAGGTTCCTGTTGGTGGAGCAAAAGCTGGAGGGGGATTGTATGGCCCAAGTAGACAAATTCAGTTTATTTCATATCAGTTACTTGAAAAAGGACTGAGGTCCGAACCTAAGCAAACTTATTGCTCGTGGGAAGCTGGGTCGGGTAGATAAATAATAGGCTAGAAGCAAGAGTAGTTCCTGATCTTGTAGGGCTTATTTTGGTGTTCCTTTCAAAATTGCCAGTGTGTGGCTTAGTTGGAAAAGACCCTTGCTGCCCTGCTGGACCTGGTATCTATCCCCAGGGCCCACGCAATGGAAGGAGAGAACTGACTTCCTACCAGTTTTCTGATCTCCAAACAAGCCCACACCCACATACAAAAATAATTTTTGAATGTCAACTAACAATATAGGACCTTGAAAAGGCCTGCAAATGAAAGGCCTTTGCAGATGTTATCATGACCATAGCACTCCATCTCTTACTCAGTGGTAGAAATGTCTGAGAGACTGAACCAGCCTAACAAAAAGGTTGTCAAAGCCGGCCATGATGGCTGGCACCTCTCTTGTGCGGGTACTCAGAGGCAGAGGCAGGAAGGTCCTCATACATTCGAAGCCATTTCCCAAGTGCTGGGATTACAGGCAGATACTACATCTAGCTTTCGTGGCGAGTATTTTTATCTCATTTTTGCCTTTTTAATGTTTTTGTGGTATCTTTTGTTTGGTTGTCTTGTTTTTTTCAAGACAGGGTTTCTGTGTAGCAGCTCTGGCTGTCCTGGAACTCGCTTTATAGACCAGGCTGGCCTCACTGAGATCCGCCTGCCTCTGCCTCCCAAGTGCTGGGATTAGAGGTGTGCATCGCCACTACCACTCAGCCTCGTGGTATCTTTGGTTAATATAGATGTTTATTTATGGCTGGAGAATCAGGAGTTAAAGGCCAGACTTAGCTTCAGGACGAGTACAGGCAAGCTGGGGCTACGTGAGACAGTCTCTTGTCCCTCCACCACCATTATAAGATGAGTGAGTAAAATATTAGTAAGAAAGAAAAAAGAATTTGGAAATGATCAGTAGTGGTGCTGTCTTTAGGGCAGTAACTGTCTTGTCTTCATTTCTACTGGTCAGACCATACCTTAATCCCCCCACCCATTGCGAGTTGAATATAACACCTTATGCTACATCTTCAGCCCTGCTTTTTGAGAGAGGGGCTTGTAAGCCCAGGCTGCGCTGGCCTTAGACTGTGTACTGGCCTCAGACTTTGAACTCCTGATCCTCCTTCTACCTCCCTAGGCCTAGATTACAGGTGAATGATATCACTCTTGACTAGTGTCCAGATTTGACAGGCTATGTCGGAGAATATGAGTTAATAACTTCACTCAATTTTAATTTCTGGAAAAAAGTTTAAGTGGCTTAAAATAAGGATCTATTCTATATAACCCCAGAGATTCTAGGTAAATCCAATGGATAGAAGTTATAAGAAGATTGATGTTGGTTTAGGATAAGAATGGAATGTTGTTGTTGTTCTTAGTTTTGAGACCGGTCTTATGTAGCTCAGTCTGGCCTCAAACTACTCTAGCCAAGGATGGTCTTGAAGTCCTGATCTCCTCCCTCTCCCTCCCAAATGCTGAGATTACAGGCATTTGCTAACCCCTAGCTTAAGAGGAATTTTTAAAAATTTAGAGGCTGGAAAGATGGCTCAGTGGTTTAGAGCACTTTCTGTTTTTCTACGGGGCTCAGGTGCAAGCCCCAGCACCCACATCACAGCTCACAACTGCCTGCAATTCCAGTCCCAGGGGACCTGACACCCTCTTCTGGCCTATGTGGGCAGCAGGCAGACACATTATATACAGACATACATATAGGCAAAAGCACCCATACACATAAAAGTAATACCAAAAAATAGCCTGGCTTTTGATGTCCTTGGAGACATTCACAGAGAAGGCGGATGTGTACTAGTCAGAGAAGCTGCAGGAGTCTTTCACTGGGAAGAAGGCTGGACTTAGCTGCCTTCCAACACACCTATATAATACGATATGTATATAACAATACACCTTGTATGACCTTTTTCCCATCTTCTCTTAGGTGGAAGAACAGGTTCTAAAACGAGTACGGAGAAAGATTCGCAACAAGAGAGCTGCTCAAGAAAGCCGCAAGAAGAAGAAGGTGTATGTCGGAGGGCTGGAAAGCAGGTAGGGAAGGAGCGGTGTGGGGGAAGCTGGAGGCCTTGAGGCTTTGAAGGGAAGACACAGGCAATATTTTGATATCCATGTTATCCTCCAGGGTCTTGAAATACACAGCCCAGAATCAGGAGCTGCAGAACAAAGTACAACTTCTAGAGGAACAGAATCTGTAAGCAACGATTTATAGTCATTAATTTTTGTTTGTTTGTTTTTCAAGACAAGATTTCTCTGTGCTTTGGAGCCTGTCCTGGAACTAGCTCTTGTAGTCCAGGCTGGCCTCGAACTCACAGAGATCCACCTGCATCCCAAGTGATGGGATTAAAGGCATGCGTCACCACTGCCCAGTTTTTTTTTTTTAACCATTTGATTTTTACTTTATATGCATTGTTGTTTTGCCTGCATGTATGTCTGTGTGAGAGTGTCAAGTCATCTGGAACTGCAGCGAACAGCTGTGAGCTGCCATGTGGGTGCTGGGAATTGAACCTGGGTCCTCTGGCAGAGCAGTCAGTGCTCTTAACTGCTGAGCGAACTATACAGCCCCCACATGAATTTCTTAATGCTTTCTCACTCTTTCCACTGTTCCATACTTGACTTCTAACTAAATAGCTCCTAGATACAAAAACCTGGTGGTTGGCCTTACCAGGTCTCAAGCTCAGAGCAATGGGAAATAAATTTACAAGTAGCTAAGGAGAAATTAAGTACCAAGACAAAGAAAGAGAAGGAAGCAAAGACCGAGTGGAGGTAGTCAGCATCAGAGCAGCTGCGATTTGGGCATGGGACTGGGTAGGGGAAGCATTCTAGGCGAAGAGAAGACAATGTTTGTGTTGGCTGGAACTCTCTAGCATGGTGGTGTTTTCCCAGAAAGTAGAGAACACAGTACCTGGTGAGGATTATGTGCATAGTTGATCAGGTATTACGAGAATTTTGGAAGGTAGTTGCAAAGGGGTTTAAGTCAAGGCAGAGAAGTTTTGATTTTTTGTTTTAATATGGAGAAGTCATTTGGGGAAAAAAAGGCAAGGAAGTTGAGGGATTGGATCTTCTGCACTAGTGGAGAGGGTGGCTTAAGTGGAAGGGTTTCACTGTGACTCGGGTGCTCGGCCAGGGCATGCTCACCACTGTGTCTTCTCTTCCTTAGGTCCCTTCTAGACCAACTGAGGAAACTTCAGGCCATGGTTATTGGGATAGCAAATAAAAGCAGCAGCGGCAGCACATGTGTTCTGGTGAGGAGGACGATGAGAGATCCTGTCCTTGGCAGAGACAGAGTGGTGACCCAGAGCCCTCACCTCCTTTTTCTTGTATTCTAGGTTCTGCTGTTTTCTTTCTGCCTTCTTCTTGTACCTGCTATGTACTCCTCTGACACAAGGGGGAGCGTGCCAGCTGAGTATGTTGGTAAGAGGCTTAAGGACACCTTTAAGGCATGGGCTGTGGCAAAGGGCTTCTTCTGTGTTGTCTCTTGACAAGCCTTTGTCTCTTCAGTGTTGCACCGTCAGCTCCGTGCCTTCCCCAGTGAGGACCAGCGTCAGATGAAGCTGCCTGCCCAGCAGTCAAAGTTACCGAAGGACAGCACAAACCAGCTACTGGGTAGCTCAGAACATACGCTCCAGGCATCTGGCAACTTTACCTGCCTGCTATATGACGCGCCTCAAGCAGAGCCACCTCTGCGCTGGCCACACTTAGATCTTTCCTCAGAGACCCCCTTTGCAGGTCCCAACCATCCCCCGCAGGCAAATCTCTCAAAGAAAGAGGGGTGGCTGCCTACCCACAGCCCTTCTGTCATCTTGCAGGGCAGGTATTCAGGTTAGATGTGATAATATGGGGCATCCTCAGCCTGAGGATTCCTGTCTGTATTCAAATGAGATGGAATGGGGGAAAGAGCTGGCCTTTGCTCCTGTGCCCTATTAGGATGCCTGGGAACTCAAACACACCACACTTACTAGTTTTATGGGTCTTTTATTTATACCCATGTGTGTCTGTTGTTCCATGAATAGACTTGGAGAAATTTACTGGCCTTGACTATTTCATCCACAGAAGGAACGGGTAGGGTAAGAAATAAATAAGTGGTTCTTCAGCCCCTTCTTACTGGCACAGTTGGGTAGGAAGAAGGGAAGGGGCATGATTGTCCTAGTGGCTCAGGGCTGCAGGAGTTGTGGGAGAAAGGAGGAAAGACCAGTGTGGATGCTGGGCTTCCACAGTTCAGAGGAATCATGCTGGACTTAGGTTTGTTCAAGATTTCTTTGGTCCATATTCAGGCTCTGTGCTCAGTCCTATGCCCTGTGTGACGACTGGCCTGCTGCCCTTTTTATGCTGCTGCTGTTGCAGGGCCAGCTGCATGGCCCAGATGCTCAGTGGCCGCATGTAGGCCAGTGAGCGGAACACTTGCTGCTGGCAGTATGCCTCTGGGGTCTGGAAAGCCAGGCCCAGGCGTTCCCATACAGTGCGGTAACAGCCTTCAGCTGTCCGGAAACCTTCCCAAGTCAGACCCTGTGGGGAAAGGTAGAAGTCACACATAATAACTGGCTCCCATGGTACAATTACCTCTGGTGAGCAGATAAAATAGTATGCCTTTTGCCCCCAGGTTGGAACTAAAGGCAAGAGATAGAACACATACCAGGGAAAAGGGGACTCAGTGGATGGATAAGATAACTTTAGGATGTTCTAAGAATAAATTTAGTAGTTGAGGAAGTTTTCTAGACCACAGTACAAGTGGTGAAGGGATGGGAAAGGGAATTCTTTACCTCTTGGATCATGGTGGCTGCCAGCCCGTAGACCACACCCACCCAGACTTCATCAGACTGCACACTGGATCTGTCGGGAACACCATGAGGCTGCATCCCATTCACAGCCCCCATAGCTCCTCCTGCAAAGGCCTGGACATTGAGCTCGAAGATGGTTTGGAGAGCACGGACCACATGCAGGGTAGGAAATACCTAGGGGGAAAAGAAAAGGCAGAGAGATAGTCTCTTATACTTGCTTCCCACTTCCAGGGAAACCCACCTTTCTGGCTTTTCTAGTCTCTCACCTCAGTGTCTCCTTCTCCCAGGCCACAGGCCCTCAGGAACCACTGCCCAGCACACTGGTCAGACATGACACTACGGGACTGAGGCTGGGAGCTGCTGTCGTAGTTGTAATAGCGGCCTAGAGTAGAAGGGCAAAGTAAAGCTGCTGTGTGTGTGTAGTTGGCTTTGAGATGTCCCAGGTTGCTTTCACTCACCGTTCCAGAGCAGTCTCTCATAAGCTTCTCGGCCTCGGCAGAGAATGGAAGAAAACTTATCTTGGACATCCTGGGCCCCACACAGAACAGCCATCTGAACCATCACAGCCACAGCAGCCAGCCACAGCCCTCCACAGTAAGCACTGATCAGGGACAGGGGCTGGGGTGAGACTGGCAGCTCCAGCCCCTCCCATGCATGAGTGCTACCATCCTTCCATGACCAGTTCCCCACCTCAGACCTGGAAATCCCTATCCCCCAACCTGGGGCCTGTAGCGACCCATCCATCATAGGTCTGGTCTGCATAGCCTCCGTTCTCAATGAGTCCATCCTGGTCCTTATCAAACTTCATTTCAGACTCCATCACAGCCTAGAGAGGAATCAAGACACTGACGATATAGGCTCTAAGAAAGATACTGGCTGTCTGGGCTCTCCCGAGACACTATTATGTCCCTGGTATACTGGATACTATATACACATGCCTTACCAGACACACAGGCCACATGTCCTTCAGGAAGCCTTGGTCACCTGTCAGGTAATAGTCCCGATAAACTTGCAGCACAAACTTCAAGTTCAAGTCCTTCCAGTCAGCAGTGTCATGAATCAAATAGGCATTGACCCGGAGCCATGGCTCATCATCTGTGGGAGGGGAGGGGACCTGGTTTTTCTGCGTCGGTAGACGAGACAGAGGGAATAAAATCTGAGAGAGGAAAGTTAACTTAGGGATAACAGAACCTTACCTGGGTCCCCAATGTCATGAGGGATAACGTTCCTCCTCTTCACAGGTGCCACCACTCCACTCATCAGGTACCGTCGCCGTGTCAGGTCCTCCTTGAAAGTTGCCAGAGCTGGGGGAGCAGATACACAAGTAGGTGAGGGAAAGCAGGAAATGGGCAGGCTTGGGGTGGGTCATAGAGCTGTGTGTGCGTGACCCAGAGGAAAACCAATAAGCAGGATGTAATATGCTCACGACAAGTGGAAGGACATCATTTGCGAGACTATAAAGGTTCAAGGGTAAAAGAAGCTAAGAGGAGTTACCCTCACCCATATCATACTGTAGACTGAGTTCAAGTTTGGGCCACAGCATAACGAGGGCAAAAGAGGCATAAAAGTGGACGTCATATGTGTTGTACATGCGGTACTCCTGGCCTGGAGGGATGACAGAGACACTGTTGCAAGAATCCCAGCTTCCCTTTGATAGCCCTTCAGAAACTGGAAGCAGGGCAGTCCTCTCTGCCCATAGTCACCATTTATCCTTTATCCCATCATTATCTTGGGACAGGCAAAATCTTACACTAGCTAGCCTGACACACCTCCACCCACCAGCAGCCCATACCCTCAAGATAGCCAAATCGCCCATAGTCCTGCAGAATGGGGCGGAGTTGGTACATGCTCCCTCCCAGTTCCTCTGGTAGAGAGTCTTCAGGAACTTCTAGCCATACTGTGCCTCCATCAGCCAGGAAATATAATTCATTGAACAGTGCAGATTTGTACCAGGCAGGCAAGGATCTGGGAAGCCAAGAAGAGAATAGATCTTTATGAGCTTCCCAGGATAGAAAGGATTCTAGAGTTCAGAGGAGTAGGGGCACTCAGTGAATCCCAGCACAGCCCTACGGGGGGTTGGGTAGGGTATGGAACTAGATCAAGTCTTATTTGTTGTAAGTGCCTGGGGAAAGGTACAAGAGGTATCTACTGGCACCTGTCATCCAATACTGGGCTCTGCCATGCTGAGATTCTCTTTTCCCAGTCTGCATATTGGCACAGAGCGTAGTGGCTAAGGGCAGGTGCCACATCACCATCTGAACCAAAGAACCGTGTATATCGCCTGAGATGGAAAGAAAGGCATAAGAACGGGTGCTCTAGGTCAGAGCCCCAGTGCCTTTGGATACCTGATTTACCTGTAGTGGACTTGGCCCTTAGCTCCAAACATAATCCTAGGCATATCCCAAGCCAGTGAAAACTCCAGGCAGCACTGGCCTCGTGGTGGCAGCTTGCTGGAGATACATACAGCCCCAGCAACACCCTCTCCTTTCTGTGAGGGGGTGCTCTGGCCTAAGAAGCACAGGAGAATCAACACAGGCCGTCCCTTGAGCCCCAAAGCTAGGGACTCCTAACTCAGGAACAGGGCTAGTCATTATCAGGTCTCCCACACTGGTCCTAAGACAGGACACAGCCTTTCTCCCCAATACCTCCCTGTCAAACCCCCATCACCAGCAGGGGAATCCAGCTGTCCATCCTGAAGTAGGTCCTGCCACACCTGCTGCCCAGTGCTGTCAGGGTCAAAGGCTGTAACGTGTGTTACGGTGGTGTCTGCCTGTTAAGAGGTCAAAGACTCGGTGAAGGCATGTACAAGGACACTGGATGCTGACTAGCTCTTCTGCTCCTCTTACACTGTCACCTCTGAGTTCCAGAGGCAGGGCTGTGATGAGGATGGGACTTGGGAGCTGACGAAATGAAAGACTATGAGAGAGTAGGTTCAGGTTCAGGCTGTGAGGGCTGGGGCTCAGGCGTAGAGGTATAGGGCAGATTCTTCCATTACCGTGCATTGTGCAGCCACAGCCATGGTATAGGGATTCGGCGGGGTTGGATGATGCAGGAGTAGCCCCTGCACGGTCTTCCCATCCTGCTGCAGACAGAAGGGCTCATTCCATAACCCTCCTGTGGCATCATCTTCACCCCCTAGTCCATTCCGCATAGAGAACATGATAGACACGTCCAGAGTCTCATCTCCTTCGTTTTCTACATCCCACACAAAGACTCCTACAGGGAGGCAGCTGTCCTGGGGATAAAAGACCAGATTCAGGTTCAGTATATCCATTCTTGGCTCCACTCCTCAGGATCAGTCATGGGCGTAGAGAACCTTTTCAATTATTCCCTGCTACACTCCTGTCTCTCTTGCATCTCCCATATTCCCAGGAGAACGGCCTACCAGAAGATTTAGAATGCTACCATTAACTGCACTGGGAAGCCAGTGTGATGCTCACAGCTTCAATCTCTCCCTTCTGTAGTTCATACAACATCTACAGAGGTGGGCCTATGGGAGGGAAGGTCACGGAGGAAACAGGAGGGAAGCCTCACCTGGTAGTCATGGGGCAGGATAGGTGTGATCTGGCGGCAGGTGAGAGTGACTTTCTGCCCAGGAAGCTGATAGACTGTCCAGGCTCGGGGGTAAAGGGCATGATAGAAAGCAAAGTGACCACACAGGCCCCAGTTCCAGCTGCGCAGGACACTTGGGCGCTCCAGAGACAGAACTTGCTGATACACAGTCCGCCCATCTCGGCGCAAGCATACTGTAAACTTGATGGAGAGAGCAGACAGGCTGGAAGAAGTAACCCACAAGCAGCACACGCTGGTCCCCTCCCCCAAGATTCACCACCAGCCTTAGGCCACCTCCCAGCTCAGTGAGCCACTACCACGTCCTGCCTCCCCCTCCAGCTAGCTCCTAGACTTCCTCTCCCTTCAAGCCTGATCTCAGTACCTTAATCAGGCTTACACTATCTCTGCCTTTTACGGTAGCAGAAATCAAGATGTGCCAATTCCTGCTTAGCATGTTTCAGTGACTCCTATGGCACTCAGGCTGAATTCTAAACTCTAAGCTGACTTTCTGGTCACACAAATACTCTTCAGTCTCATTTCCTCTTCATACATCTGCCCATATTCACCTCCATCTAGTTAGATTCCATCACCTTCCTCCTTCTAGCAGGGAGCCAGCTACTATTATGCCCTATTCCTCTTTATTTTGGTATTCAGTGAATTATGTCACCATGTTTTTATTTACTATCCTGTGTCCCCAATTGTCACCATGGCTTACTCTGAAGGCAGGGGCCATTTCTAGCTTACTGAAGTGGTCCTCACAGAGCTGGCGTGTGTGCAAAGAACAAGCCAAGTCTCGGCAGCACTGTCCTGCTTGGCCCCCTCATGGCAGCACTCTCTGTTTTCTCAAAGTCTCATTTCTCCAGTAAAACTTTAGGCTCCAGAAAGGAGGAATGCTGGGGGTTTAATATTTCTTTCCTTGGTCCAAACTATGCTTGGTATTTTTATTGTATGGAAAGTTTTTCTTTCCCTTCTATCGTTTTTGAGATAGGGTTTTGCTCTATAACCTAGGCTGGCCTTGAACTGGTGATCCTCCTGCTTTGGTACTGGGATTACAGATATGGGCCTAGCCATAAAATAAAATTTTTCATGTTGCTGGTGAAGTACAAATGGTTGTACTTAGTCCCTCTTTGTCCCAGAGGTGACTGGCTCAGAGTCCCATCCTTTCCCTACCATGCTATCTTGAACATGTTACCAATGCCCTCTGGATCCTGTTTCCTCATCTGTAAAATAATCACTAAATGGTACTTTGTAGGCTCATTAATATAAACATTCCCAAAGCCTACCACAGTGTACTGACACAGTATACAGGCCATAATCACTGCAGAGTCATGCTTCCAAAGGCATTCCCCTGGGAATATAGAAGAGATGCACAAGGGGCGGAGCATGGCTATTGAGCACACCCACTAAACTTGAGTTGAGAAGGATACTGGCGTCAACAGGTTTAAGACCTGCCAGTCACCTCCCCTTTGAAGATAAGCTGAAGGCGGAGGCATCCTCCAGGAAAAGGGAACTTGCTAACTCAGAAGGGGGAGGTCATCAAGAGCTGATGAAAGGCAGGTCACATACTGTAAGATAAGGGCCAGATAAGATACAAAAATAGAATGAAAAACCTGAAGCTTTAGAAAAGTAAAGACAGCTAGAGAGAGGAGATTTAGGAAGTCCTGGACAAACCTCGAGAGATCTGCAGCAGGGGAGCTAAAGGTTTATACATCTAGGTAAGGAGAGTTAGCACTGTGCATCTGTTTTCAACATGATTTTTTTAGGTTTTACTTTACCCCTTCCAATCTTTTTAAATGTCCTTTTTTAATAAATAAATTAATTGGGGGGCTGGCCAAGATGACTCAAACAATGAGGGCACTTGTCACCAAGCCTAACAACTGGAGTTTGATCTCCCAAGTCCACATGGGGTAAAAACCAGCTCCTTCCTAACAGTTGTCTCTGACCTTCACCCCAGGCCATAGTGTGCAGATACCTAGTGCATAGTGCACACAACTATGTTTGGAGGCTGGAAGGGAATTTGTAGGAGCTGGTTCTCTCCTTCCTTTCACCAAGTGGGTCCCAGGCATGAAATGCAGGTTGTCAGACTTGGATGGCTTCACCCAATGAGTCATCTCACTGCACCCTCGCCCTTTTATTTTGAGAGAGAGGATTTTAGGTAGCCTGGGATATTCTCAGCCTCACTATGTAACTGGGGCTGGTCTTGAACTCCTGATCCTTTTGCATCTATTTCCCAAGTACTGGGATAGGGATGTGCTACCCCACGCAGTTCCAAATGTTCTTTTAAGCCAGTTTAAATGTTCCAGGAAGTTTCTGCTCTTTGGAGGGTACTGACTGAGCTAGAAGACTGTGAGCTAGGCAGGAAACATGTACATGAGAATTATCAGGCATGTTTACTCCTTCAAGGAACAGGGGTTCTGTATTCATCTTTCTTTTTTTGGTTTTTCGAGACAGGGATTCTCTGTGGCTTTGGAGCCTGTCCTGGAACTAGCTCTTGTAGACCAGGCTGGTGTCGAACTCACAGAGATCTGCCTGCCTCTGCCTCCTGAGTGCTGGGATTAAAGGCGTGCGCCACCACCACCTGGCTTCTGTGTTCATCTTAATGCACTGTCCATCCTAGCACTGGGATGGGTATACAGCATCCTGAAAGCCCTCATTGAACTGGACCATGTGGATATCTAACTGTACATCCCGTGCTAGTCAAGAGCCACAACTTTGCCTGCCCCCATTTCCTGGCCCTTACTTGGTCTGCAATGACTGTCTGGTGCTGGTACATTCCAGGATTAAGTTGCCAACGACAAAACTGGCCTCTCCAGCCCCGGGTGATAGTGCCTCCTCCAATGCCACCCAAGGGACAACCTGAAAAGAAAATCAGGATGGTTAGTGGAGAATTAGAAGAGGAAAGCAGGCCTGCAGCTCCTGTCTGGGCTCTAGGGAATGGAGCCATGCAGTATGCATGAACTAGAAGCCTCTTTGCCTGCCTCTGCAGAAGCATAGAAGCCAGACTGGCTCCAAAAAGGGCAGCTGAACTGAGACTCACCATAGATCTGCCTCAGGGGTACAGAATTGAACATGTCGATGAAAGGGGTCTTCTTTTCCACCTGGGTCTTCCGGTACCACCACTTCAGGTACCTGAGGAGCAAGTGTCAACGTGAGTAGGAGGGCAGGTGAGTGTGCTGTTTCTTTCTTTGTTTATTTTTTAAGATTTATTTATTATGTATACAGTGTTCTGCCTGCATGTATCCCTACAAGCCAGGAGAGGGCACCAAATCTCATTACAGCTGGTTGTGAGCCACCATGTAGTTGCTGGGAGTTGAACTCAGGACCTTAACCTTTGAACCATCCATCTCTCCAGTCGAAGTGTGCTGTTTCTTATAAGCTGCAGTCATCTCTTTTTCTCTTGATACTCCGCTGTGATCTCCCACTAAATGCCCCCAAGGATGCCGGGCTCCATGAGCAGTCCTGTAATCATAGCATTCTGAAGGCTGAGGCAGCAGGATCTTAAGTTTGAGGCCAGCATGGGCTACATGGCGAGAGTCTCAAACAATAACCTAGAACCCATCACTATGTCTTCCAAATTGTCTTCCTCTGGATTACTCCAGTTCAAGGACCTTTATCCTAGTTGCCCAAGTACTGATGCAGGATGCCCTTGTTTCTCTATCCTGGGGAGAACTGATTGTTCTAACTCCACTACCACTGTGTGAGCTCAAGCCCCAGGAGCTTTTGTTTGTGTTGAAAGGCTGGTTGCCCTTCCCTGACTACATCCTCCACACATTCCCCGAATTTCCAAAGAAGCAGAAGCTGCCAAAAGGACTTCCTCTTTTAAAAATGACTTTATTTATGATTATGAATAGTGACAAATTAGGGAATATACCAGATAGGAGGGAGACAAATGGCCTCAGCAGAAGATAGCTGGTGATTACGTATTCTTGACCGTTTCCCCTTAAGCCCATGCCCCTTTCAATTTAACTGTAAGTTTTCAGATTGTGCTCTTTAAAAATACCCAGTAAATAAACTGGGCATAATGTCTCACACCTATAAAACCAGCACTTGGGGGTTGAGGGTAGCCTGGGCTACATAATGATTTCCAGGACAACCTAGGCATCAGTGAGAACCTGTCTCAACAAAATAAAGCAAAATCAAAATACCCCCTACAGTAAAGCTTTCTAAAAATGTCTCAATGTCACCCAGGTGGTGTGGCCACACATTTAATCCCAGCACTCAGGAGGCGGGATCTCTGTGAGTTTACAAGAGCCTGGTCTATAGTTCAAGTTCCAGGACAGGTAGGGCTACACAGAGAAACCCTGTCTTGAAAAACAAAAACCAAAAACAGTCACAGTGTTTCCCTGTACTTGCTCCTTGCTTTGTACCTAATGGGAAAACAATCAGGACTGTCACATACAAGTCGATGGGTCTATTTTCAGGGCCAGCACCCCTGCTTCATCCTGCCCTCTGGTCATCTTTATACATTCTCATTCGGGATGGGTTACTAAGCAAGCCATGCCCTGCTGTCCTTCCCATTTCCACTCTCCTCCTTAAGCAATCATTTTATGCCTAACATTCAGTCACATCTAAACAACTGATTGGATATGTGAACCCTCAAGCTTCTGTTTCCACGTCTGCAAAATAGGAATAGCATCTGCCCTAGCTATCTCCTGTTATCACCAAAAGATCAAATACCATACCCTAACAGATAAGAAAGTCATAAAGTTGACTATTGGTGAGGTATGATTATTGCCACACACTATCTCAGCTCCTAATTAGACACTGCCTTGTTATTTCAGAGTGTTCCTCACGTGAGCATGACATTTTTAAGTTCCTTGGGTTAGGGGACAGTGACCAAGACTAGATGAATGTTACCCACAGCTCTAAACACAGGACAAGGCACAGGGCCTGCAGCCTGTAAATATTTGATGAATTTATAGATGAATGGAAGTACAAACAGTTGACATAGAAAGAACAATGGAAGACAGACTGGAGCAAGAGTTGGGAGGGGAGGAATGGATGAAAAATAATGGATGGGGTAAATTCTGGGGGCAAGGTAAAAGGCGTGGAAGACAAAGGATAGGTGGTAGCAAGTCTGAAGGTCCTCTGCCAGTTTAGGGGCGCTGAGACAGCAACGAGAGGCCAGAAAGGATTGGAGAATTATTAGATACTGAGATCAGCAGAACAAAAGACTGTCTAGTAGTAAACATTACTGACTGAACTGACTGGCTAAAAGAACAGCAATCAAAATTGAAGCTGAGCTTTCAATAACTATCCTGCCGGTACTGTTGGGGTGCTCCTCAGTTCAGTTCACTCCAAGGGGCTCCTTGTTCTCCTTCGGCAGCTGGCCATTCCTGACATGACATACTCAGTATTCTCTATAATACCAATCCCAGCTCAAAAATGACCATTCTGAATTCTCACCTCTCCTTTAACCTCAACGTGGGACCTCACCCCATTCCAAAAGCCATGTGCTAATGATAACCACCCTATCCTAGTATGGGGAGCCAAGGTCCAAGGGGCTGAGCAAGAGCTTGAGGCCTCTGTGACTCAGCTCATATTTAGTGGCTAAGAGGCTAGGGTGAATGTACACCTGCTCTTGACCTTATCCTGATCACATGCAATCCACTGTGCTTGTCTCAGTACCCTAGATCCCATTTTGACACAAAGGCTCTGGGATCAGAGCTGGACTGGAACAATATGATGGTTAATTCTTACTGACAAACTTGCTCAGCTCTAGAGTCACCCAGAAGACAAGCCTGTGGGCATGGCTATGAGGAGCAGTTGTCCATATTAGGTTAACTGAGGTGGGAAGATACTCCTTAACTGTGGCTGACACCATCCCATGGGCTGGAGTCCTGGAGAAAGAAAGCGGGGTTCTCTGTTACTGGCTGTGATAGTGTGACCAGCTGCCTCTATTCCTGCCACCATTACTTCTCTGCCATGATAGAATGTACCCTCAAACTATAAGCAAAACAAACCCTTGAATTACTTTTGTTTGGTTTTGATCATAGCAATAAGAAAAGTAACTAGTCCAGGCAGTTTCCTAAAGGGCCTAGAGGAATGATTCTCCAAAACGGGCCACCCACAGGAGACGGCACCAGGCCCGTCTCATTGCCTAGGGCTAGGGCTAGTTATGTAAGTGGATTTCCCACCACAGTCCCACAGCACTGACTGGGGCAGGAAGGTTTAGAAGCTGCTGGGGTTGAGTTTCCCAACTTTTATGCCTCCCTCCCCAGCACTGCGCTTATATGCGAACTGACTCAGAATGACCTCAGAATGATGCTCTGTCTTTATAGCCATCTGTTCCTGTTAATAGGTATGGCTGCTCCATACCTAGCCTTCCAACTCCGTGGGAATCCAGAAGGGTTCCATAGTAGCTGCTCTGGAGTGTCTGTGACCTCTGGGATAGGAGGAAAAGCCAAGGCTGGCTCTGGAAGACTTACCTACAAGAGCACTGGGGATGCCCAAGCACAGACTGGAAGTCATTGTTAAGGATCTCGGTGTGGGGGGGGTATTCCGGTGGTGGGATGTGTGCTCTCTACTACTGTGCTTTATCTCCAGATCTCCCCATTTTTTACGTGGGGATGCTTTTACTGTGGTGTTCAGGTTTGTTCTGAACTCTTAGGTTCAAACTAATCTCCCGCCTCAGCCTCCCAAGTAGGTGACACTATATGTGTGCACTACTTTGCCCAATTCCAATTTTGCTTTTTTTGTATCAGAAGCCCTCTGTCACAGAATAGAGTGAACTTCTCACCTTCTCTCTAGGGTTGACAAGAGCCAGACAACTATTCCAGGAGTCAGAGCTTGAGGACAGAAACAGATGAATGCTGGCACTGAAGCAGCACATGCTTAAATAAGGTACAGACCGCCTCAGCTGCTGAGGGGAATGTCGGCTGGAGAACTCCTTACAAATAAAACACTGTATCAGGATAACAGAGGCTGGTCTTCTACTTTGCCACAAAGTATAACTAATCTCAAAGTGAAGTCTGGGAAAGAGGAAGTGCTTGGGAGGGAGCCCAAATGGGGAAAGACTGACAGCAGAAGGAAACGCTCCTTCCCTTTGCTGCGGGGAAGATGCTAGGAAAAGGGAGTCTCAAAAAGATGCTCTTCAATATCACCCTCAAAAACTGCAGAGGTAAAGATATTCAGGGGATATGGCACACTTGACTGGAACCAGGAGCCCACCTGCTTGATTACCCTTCTCCACTTATGCAGGAGTCTTGAATGGGAACAAAGGAACCAACGCAGATCTACTCACCTCAAGCCCAAACCGAAATGCTTTACCAAGTTGCTTAGAGAGACGTTGTTAGCTTGAAAGGGTTTCCTCTTCTCTGCAAACTCATGAGCCAAGCAGATCCGCCACCCAAAAGGAGGCACCTGGTAGCCCCTTGCATTACCCTCATAGGAGGCCATCAGCTGCCCAGAGTCCTCTGAATTGCAGTAGCCTGGCTCATTCTCGGGTCCACAGTCCTCAGGGCTCCCGCAGTCAGTAACCCGCACAGCCTTAGTGTCCCCAGTATTTTCAGAACAATAAACTTGAGGATCTCCTTTGGCACAGCTGATTTGCTCTGAGGCCGGTACGCAGGTTACCATGTTCACTGGCTCCTGGGTCCTCACGACCCCGGGGGTCTCGGGTCTCTCTGACACCTTTTTGACGTTTTGAAACGCGGGCACCAGTTGCAGTTAGGGCCCGACGCTGGGGAAAGCCGTAGGAAGTTGGTGTCCTGGTAAAGTGTCAGAGAGCTCTTGCTGCAGCAGCAGTGGTCACAGCAATAAAGTCGCCGCGGGCTCTCTTGGGTCGCGTCTCTAGATCCTAGGCGGGAAGGGTTGGGCCTTGTTGTCATTGGGCCGTAGCGAATAGCTCGCCCGGCCGAAGGCCGACCGGCTCCGCGGACCGGGGCGGAGCCGCGGTACCTGCCCGCAAAGCACCGCCCCTGGGCCCCGCCCGGGACTTCGCGGCGACCCTGGGCCCCGCCCCGGTCCGAGGCTCCAGGGTCTCCAGGGCTGGGTACCGGGTCCCTCCAGCCGGGATTCCCAGCGCCCGCGCTCAGGTGCCACTGCTGGGAGGGTGAGCCGCAGCCCAGGGACCACCCGAGCCCCTTCCGGTCGGAAGCACCCCGCAGGTCGGACCGGAAGGGGCGCCTCAAACCTACAGTGTGACAAAGGAAGTCCCGCCTCTGCCGCGCTGCTGACACCGCGGACGCCACCGATCTCCGAGCCGGTCTCGGAGGGGCGGGCAGGTGAGGACCTTCATCTAGGAGTCCGTGTTTGTATCCAGAGACGTGGCGCGCAGCGGCGTCCTGAGCTAGGATGTGGAGCCTCGAGGGGAGCGGAGACAAAGGCAGGCCTGGGAGCCTGTGGGTGGCGGCGCAGGGGGCCTACCTAGCTCGACTCTAGACGCGGAGAGGTCTGGGACTAGAGCGACTCCCTCACGCAGGCTGTACGGAGTCAGTATCCCAGTATCCGTCGCCAGCTCCCCAAATCCCAACTCTTCCGACCAGCACCGAAACTTGAAAAACCCTACTTTTTGCCCCTGGGACCCAGATCTAGACATAACACTAGGTCCTAGACACTCCTTTCTCCTTTCTCCTTGTACTGACTTCTGGCACTTTGTGTTTCCTTTTAGATTTGTTTCTGGAGCTGCCATGATTGAAGTGGTGGCTGAACTGAGTCGAGGTCCTGTATTTCTGGCGGGGGAGGCTCTGGAATGTTTAGTGACTGTCACTAATCCCCTGCCCCCGACTGCCACTTCTGCATCCAGGTGGGGATGCTGGTACTGAAGGTGGCGGCCCCTCCGGGAGGAAGCCTGGTATCGCTCGCTCCTTCTAAATCAGAGCTTTGGTTGTCCTGTAACTACACTACCATCACCACCTACTTCCTCCTTGCTCGTTGTAGGGAAGGGCTTTTCAACAGAGATGTGGATGACATGGCCCCTACCCACCTTTCCTCCTCCTCCCTCTTTGAACTTGTTGCACTTTGCATTGTGTAATGGTTTCACATTGGTGATCTTGTCGGACAGTATCGGAGGGAAGGCATTTGTGAAGTCTATCTTCTCATCCCTTCTTTTTCCTGTTCCACAGTGAGGCTCTGGCCTGGGCCAGTGCCCAGATCCACTGCCAGTTCCATGCCAGTGAGAGTCGAGTGGCCCTGCCACCCCCTGACTCTAGTCAGCCAGATGTCCAGCCTGACAGCCAGACTGTCTTTCTGCCACACCGAGGTTAGAGATAGAGTATTTGTCTTGGAGGGAGGGGAAGTCATTGTCACCCAAGGGTAGAGTTAAGTTGTTCTTGTATGATGCAGTCACCAATGCATCAGGAGTGGAGGGGAAGGTAACTATTGGTTTGGGGCTATGAGACTGTCCCCATACTACAACAGAAAGAGTTGGCAGTTCTTCCCTGCCTCCCCTTGCTGTGTGACCCTGGTCAACAATGGACAACAGAGTCATTTCATTTTCTTACTTTCCATAGGTGAGAGGGGTCAGTGTATCCTTTCTACGCCACCAAAAATTCTGTTTTGTGACTTGAGGCTAGACCCTGGCGAGTCTAAATCATGTGAGTGGTTGTCCCCCAGCCCAGAACTGCCTTCTCAGTTCCCTGGAGGGAGGACTCTGATGGCCTCTAGCTGCCCTGACTACTATTTGCCCTCCCAGACTCTTACAGTGAAGTGCTGCCCACAGAGGGACCACCTTCCTTTCGGGGTCAGTCAGTCAAGTATGTCTACAAATTGACCATTGGCTGCCAGCGTGTCAACTCACCCATCACTCTACTCAGGGTTCCTTTGAGAGTTCTTGTGCTGACTGGTGAGCCAGGTTCCTAGAGGGAAGAGGTGGGGTGGAGGCTAACCAATCATAGTCCCAGAGGACCTGCAGGGACTCCTGGTGTTAGGGACAGTGCTGGGGATGAGGTGGGGAATTAGCTGAGACATAGACCTTCAGCCTCCTCAGGTCAGACTCTCAAACCCATTGTCCGTTTACATCTCTGATCCTTCCCGGCATTACCTCTGTTCAATTCTGTCTAGGTCTTCAGGATGTCCACTTTCCCCAGGATGAGGCGGTGGCTCCATCCAGTCCATTCTTAGAGGAGGATGAAAGCGGCAAGAAGGATTCATGGCTAGCCGAACTGGCTGGGGAGCGCCTCATGGCTGCCACCTCCTGCCGCAGCCTCCGTAAGAATTCGTTCATAATTGCCCTGATCCCTCAATGTGCCCCTGTCTGAAAAGTCTCCTATCTACCACATCCCTTCATGGTCCACTAATATCTTGCCCCCATTGGAAAGAAAAGCCTCGTGTTCTGGACTCAGTCCTAGATATTCCCCAGTGTAAACTGTAATCTTTTGGTATCTGTTCTCCCCAGATCTGTACAATATCAGTGATGGCCGAGGGAAAGTTGGGACATTTGGTATCTTCAAATCTGTATACAGACTTGGCGAGGATGTGGTGGGGACCTTAAACTTAGGGGAAGGAACTGTGGCCTGTTTGCAGGTGAGAAAGGAACAGCTTTGTTGTGCTTGGCCCAAAGGGCTAGGGTGGAAGAGGGGCCTGAATGAAGAGGGGTGGTTTGTAGAAGTGGAAATTGGGGTTCCTCAGGGCTACCACTCACCTGTAGTCCAGATATCCAAATGCCTGCTGGTACACGTCTCTCTTCTTACTTCCAGTTTTCAGTAAGCTTGCAGACTGAAGAGCGTGTACAGCCTGAATACCAGAGACGCCGTGGGACAGGAGTTGCTCCTTCGGTGTCCCATGTGACGCATGCCCGGCACCAGGAGTCCTGCCTCCATACAACTAGAACCAGCTTCTCTCTCCCCATCCCTCTTTGCTCTACCCCTGGCTTCTGCACTGCCATTGGTGAGAACCTGACCATTACTGGAGAAAGGAGTGGGGGAAATAAATGCTGGGCTTCGGGAGAGTGTAATGATCCTAAAACTCCCGTGTGACATGCATGCCACACAGCCCAACCCTTTGCATTTTCTTACATCTTTCCTCCGACTCTCTGCTACTTAGGCGTGCCAACCCCTAAACTCTTAACAGCTTTATAAAGCACTGTTCCTGCCCTGCGATGCACTGAACTTTGGCTTCTTAGCACATTTATTTCAAGCTACCTAGTCTTGACTATCCTGACCTTGGGTTGCTAGGTAGTTGACAATGCTATCCTTAATGGCATCTCTGGGTAACATGTTAACACACCAGGTTTCTTAGAAACAAAGTGTTTGATCGAAGCTCCTGCCCTGTGTCTTCTCTTTATGGATATGTTTTTTTCTTTTTAAATATTGTTTTCTGAAGCGGGATTTCTTTGTGTGACCTGGAACTATAACTCTGTAGACCAGACTGGTTGTGAATTCACAGAGATCCACATCACTTCCTGGCTTTTTTTTTTTTTTTTTTTTTTTAATTATTAAGAGAGGGACTCATTGTAGCTCTGGCTGACCTGGAGTGTGTAAACCATGTTGGCCTCAAACTAATAGAGATCCACCTGCTTCAGTCTCCTCTTCCTGAGCAATGGAATGAAAGGTGTGCACCATCACACCCAGTCAGAGAATTTCAAATTCATTCATTCATTTTCTTTTGTATGTGTATCTGGGCATATGCACCAGAGCACATGTGTGGAGGTCAGAGGACAACTTTCTGGAGTTGGTTCTTTCTACCACATGAGTCCTGGGGATCCGATTTAGGTCGGCATCCTTGGTGGCAAGTCCCCTTAACCGACTGAGCCATCATGATGGGTCTTAGTTTTGGGTTTTTTTAGTTTACTGCTACATCCTGTCATTGACTTTACTACCTACCACTTGCTTGCTCTTTTTTGATATTAGGATCTCATGTAGTCTCCCAACTGGCATCAAACTTACCTTGAGCTTGTGGTCTCCTGCCTTCACCAAATACTGGAATTACGGGCATGTGCTACCACACCTGCTTTAGAACAGTGGTTCTCAACCTTCTTAATGCTGCGACCTCTTAATACAGTTCCTCATGCTGTGCTGACCCCTCGACCATAAAATTGTCTTTACTACTATATCATAACTATAATCTTGCTACTGTTATGAATGGTAGTGTAAATAAATATCTCTCTTTTCTGGTGGTCTTAGGCAACCCTGTGAAAGGGTCCTTTGGCCCATAGGGGTTTGTGACCCACAGGTTGAGAGCCACTGTTTTAAAGTAGTTCTCTCTGTCTTTTTCTTTTACAGTGTCCTTGAAGTGGCGACTGCATTTTGAGTTTGTAACATCCCGGGAACCAGGATTGGTTCTTCTGCCCCCATTGGAGCAGCCTGAACCTGCAACCTGGACAGGGCCTGAGCAGGTGCCTGTAGACACCTTCAGCTGGGACCTCCCCATCAAAGTGCTTCCTACGAGCCCCACCCTGGTCTCATATGCTGCCCCAGGCCCCAGCACCAGCAGTATAACTATCTGAAAGTGGCCCACATGCCCACCATGGCATTAGTTTCTTCAAGACATTGAAAACTCAACAGCTGGACCCAGTGGGGCCCTGCCGCACAGGCGATAAGAACCAGGCTTTCAGCTGTGGCATTGATTTATTTATTCAGAGTAAACGGGCAGCTGCTAGTGGTTTCCCTGGAAGTGGCAGCAGCAATGGGCAGTCAGCAGATGGGTGATCCTTTAGCTGGAGTGGGGAGCGGGAGCTCTAGGAACAGGGGTGTTAGCTGAGCCCCATTCTAGGTCGGGTCCTCCCCCTTTGCAGGGCAGCCGAGGGTCAGATTTTTGCACCAGAGAAAACTGACAGGTTCCTGCTTCCTGGCGTACTTCACACCCAGAGGGGAAGTCAATGGGATGCTGAGACCTAGAAAAACCAAAGATTGGGAGTCGGTGCAGTGAAAAGCCACCTTTATGGTGTGCCCTTCCCTCTCATAGCTGTCCCCCCTGTATTTTCTAGTGTTCCCCAGACTCTCCAGCTCAGCTCTCTATATAAGGAGTTTTTAGTTTCCTAAGCAGGAGTATTTCCCTCCAGATCTACCTCAACTCCCCTTTCTCATTGGTGCCTTCACCTCTGTGGTCGCATGATGCTCTCCTGTTTATTCTTGCCTCACAGAAATCAGTTCCTCCCTGACCGCCCTCCCTCCATCACAGCAGCGGCATTCCCTCTGGCCACTCTCGGTCACTTACGTGTCACAGCAGCCCACACCTACGGGATGCAGACAGGTACAATGGAAACAGTCCTTGCGGAGCCAGGATTCACCCAGAGTGAAATATTTCCCGTCGTAGTGGCAGGGAGCTAGGGAAGAATGAGAACTGCTCAGTTGGTAGGTAAAAACTGGGCGTGTTGCAGCAGGCTCTTCTGGTCTAGGGTGGGAGAGAAGCCATGCATACTTGCCCTCTGTTATAGTCCCTCCTGTAACACAGGTTAAAGAACTGAATATGTATATATTCTAACAGGGTCATCTCTGAGCTGTCGTCACCACCCTCATCTTTCCCTTAAGCATCAGTCCACCTTACCTTGAGCTTGGAAGTAACACTTGCTGTTAACTCCTGGGTGCTGCAGGAGCAGAGACACCACCAAGCAGACGACCCTCCAGCCTCCCAGGATCCCCTTGCTCTGTCCAGCCCAGAGCATCCTCAGAGCCATTCCTTGCAGCTCAGCTCTCTCAGACCCTGCCTGGCTTTTGTTCAGATTCCTATGGCCTTATCCCCTTGCTTTTCTTGCCTTGCTCCTTGATTCTTGAGTGGCTCTCTCCTTGGGCTCTGTCTCATACCATGGCAATGCCCTCTGCTCTTACAGGCTGGGGATGTTTATAAAGTGAGGACCCTGGCCCCCTGCTGAGTAGAACTGGACAGGCTGTCGCTCTGTTTCCTGAGGTGAGGGCATGAAAACAAGAGGTCCTGCTTTTAACAAGCTGTGAGAGCTGATTCATGCCCCCACACAGCTAGGAGGAGGGAGGTGGCCATGGAAGGGGCACTGGACTGGGCACTTCCCCAGCTGGGAGGGGGAGGGTTGAAGGCCCCAGGTGGTCCCCAGATCTCCTTGACCTGCGGAGAGGAAGCATTCCATCAACCCTCCCTCCACCACCACCAGGGGTGTGTGTGCTGGGATCCCTGCCTGGACCGGAGGGAGGCATTTCCTGGGGATGGCTAATCCTGTGCCCCAGCCAAACCAAGGAACTGCAGCAGGGTGCAGCTGCCAGAAGCTCCAGGAGAGCAGGCAGGCATCTGAAGTGGAGGGCATGTTGCCTTCAGCTCCTGGGGCAGGGTTTCCCTGATGCATCTGAGAAATGGCTGTCCTCAGCATTATGGGGAGAGGGGTTCACCCATGGGCACCCCAAAGGTAAACTTTCCATTGTTTTTTTATACCCAATGGGCAGCAGTTACAAGATTGCCCCATCGCTAGCAATGCCCTCCCTCAAAGAGAAGCATCTCTTCCAAGTACCCCAACAGATCATCCCCCTTCTATGGAGGTGCTCCCTCCCTCATGATGGAGCAAGACCTCATGGGCATTCTTTGAGCTTTACAGGCTCTGGAAGACTAGAGACAGACGGCTGAGATTCAGGTCGTGACTCTTACTAGCCATCTGACCTCGCACGCGTCACTTCCCCTCGGTCATCCTTTCTTTTTATCTGTACATTGCCAGCTCATGGCTCATCGTGAGATAGCACATGGGATGTTCTTAGTAGCTCTTTGACCCGTGACCCTCAGAAAACAGCCTCTTCTTGAGGCTAACGCTCAGAGACAAAGTGCTAATGCACTCTCTGGAGGACAGTAAGCAGCTCTGCACAGCTGGGTCTGCTGTTGAGAACTGCCCTCTCCAGGCCACATTTGTGCTCCAAGTTACCCTTCAAAACAGAGGTGGCCCTGGGAGCATTTTGGTTTCAGTCGTTAACATCTGGAGTTCCTCATGCCTGGTTTAAGCTGCTTTTCCCACCTCAGTACCTTGGGAAGAGGAATCTTCTTACCCTCCCACTAGCTTTAGGACTCTGCTTTTTCTTATTTGATCCTGAACCCCCTGTTTTTTCCTTGTCCCCTCATGTGGATCTTAAGTCTCCATTATGACACTTGTGATAATAGTTTATCAATTACATTTCAAAGGCCCCGCTGCTGTCCCAGCCACCCCTCTCCTTCTCAGAGGACGTTTGCTCTGGTTTTTCCCATTCAGCCAGGCTTTACTCTCTGTCACCTAGTACAGAAGATGTGACTTACTTCTGGCAGGCTTTTGTAGAAGCTACACTGCCTGCCATCTCTTCATCCAGCAGCCACTGTCAGTGTCCCTCTAATTCCTTAGCTGTCTTCCTCCAACATACCTTTGGCTGTGGCCGGGGATGCAGTTCAGTGATAGAGTGCTTGCTTACCATCTCCATGTCCTGGTTCCACACGTGCACACACACAAAATTGAGTGGAAGAAAACAAGATTCCCTTTTAGAGGGGTGTCAAGACAAAAGCAAAGGAAAACTTAGGGTACACTCAGGTAGGCTCCTGTGTAGGGGGCATGCATGGCCTTGACTCCCTCACGCTTTGGCTGGAGAAGGGATTAGAAGGCATCAGGCAAGCACAGGGTTTAGCAGTCTGCTCATTAGTTAGCTCTTCCTCTGCTGTGGGGAAACCCACCTGAAGGCTGAGTGTAGGCTATCTTCTGCACGCACTACAGACTAGAAGTGGAAGCGAGTGGGAAGCTAGAGACCCTGGAGGCAGTGGAGGTGCTGGAAGTGGGACCTGGTGGACACTGGCATATGAGCCACACTGCACATTGAAGGGAGGATTAGCCTCCTGGAGTGCAGATGAAGCAGGCATGTAGCTGTGAGAATGTCGGGAGGGAGGCTGGAGCTGAGCAGGACTACTTGCTGAGGTTGCAGAGCAGCGTAGAACTGGTCGATGGCCTGGGCACTGCGGTGAATGTGTAGGGGTATCAGTGGCTTATGTCCAGCCCACTGAGTCCTTGGAGAGCAGCCTTTGGAGCAAGGGGCAGGGCGGGAGTTGGGGTGGGAGTTGGCACTGGCCACCTGTGCAGGGACAAGGAAAACATCCGCTGGAGGTGGGCCAGGCTGTGTTCCAGCAGTGCAGGCAGGTGCGCAGTGAGGAAGTGAGCACATTCCGGGGCTGAGTCACCCAGCGCTGCCGCTTTGCCCAGAAGGTATGGAGCTCGGCCTTTGAAGATCATGGCTCTGGGAGATTTGAGGACTGAAGCCTGGGGAGGTGAGGGTCTTGAAAGAGCCCAAAGAAATCATGGAAGGGGCTATCTGCCCAGCTGGCCCCATGGTGCAAAGTGCAAAGCCCCTAAATTCACAGCTTGTTTCTGAATAGGGACAGCCAGGCAGGATAGAGCCCCTAGGAAACTTGAGGGGAAAGGCAGAGGAAAGGTCCTACAAAGGCTTCCTAGAGAGAGCATGATCCGGGAAAACTGGAAGGCAGGTGGTGTGGCTCACCTGGGTTAGGCTTCTGAGAACAAAGCATCCAGCATCCCTGCAGTGGGGTGTGCAGCCCAGAGGTGCCTGTCCAGAAGCCTTTGTGAAGGATGGTTGAGTGATCTGGATCCTTGCAGTAGTTCTTGGTTCTGAAAAGGCTTGCTGTGGTGGAAAATGATGAGTGGGTTTCTCGGGAGGACTGGGACATCATGTTGGCCCGTGCAGCAAAGGTAGTGAAGGGTGTGAAAACGAAGTCACTCTGTCTGCCGTAGTCACCAGCCCAGCACCGAGAAATCTCAGGAGGGTTGCCACTAGCGTGAGGCCAACCTGGGCTACAAAGCTAGACCCTATCTTAAAAAAACAATTTTCTCTTACTGAATTTTAAAACAAAATCTTGAATAAAAGTTGAAAATCAATGTCATGTGTTTGATTTAAAACTGACACTTAGGTTACTAGGATTAGTTTTATGGGATCTGGAGAGATGACTTAGGGTTTAAGAGCATTTATACTTGAAGACCTGGGTTTGATTCCCAGCACCCACATAACCATTCGTGATCCCAGTACCAGGGCATCTGACACCACACCCTTTTCTGATTTTGGGCACCCAGCATACTATGCTTATTATTCACATACGTACATGGATGGAAGACACTCATCCACACGTATAAACCTTAAAACAGTCTAAAAGATTAGTTATAGCTGGGCGGTGGTGGCAACACTCAGGGAAGCAGACGCAAGCGGATCTCTGTGAGTTTGAGACCAGCCTGGTCTACAGAGTGAGTTCCAGAGCAGAAAGAGGAAAGAAAGGGAAAGCTGACTATGATGTTGAATGTTTTCCTTTTCTGATCTGAGGCTCCTGCGGCTTCTGGACTGCACTGAATTCTGCATATCCGTCTTGGTTCTTATCAGCAACACACTTCTGCTTCCCTTTCCTTTATTTAATTGTTTTTATTTTTAACCTTAACTTTTCCTCCACAGCTCTTTATTTAGCCTGTCCTATGTATTCTGACCTAAGTAAATGGTTCCTTAGGATGGGATATTGCATTCCAGTATGCAAAGAAAAGCTGGTCCCAATCCTGTCGTGTGTGCTGGGTACCGACTGTCTAGTGGGGACTGGTAGGCCACTGTAAGTTTCTGTGTTGGCTCTGTGGTGGGTAAGAGGAAGACAGCTGTCTAACTCAGTAGCGTTTCCACAAGGCAGCCACTTACTCTGACTTCAAATGGATTTGTTTGTCTCAGAAACTGACATGCTCTGTCTTGATCATTCTAATTTGTGCTCTTGCACCAAAGGCATTGCAAGGTGAGGATCTTCTCAGTCTAAAGAGCACTAAACTCTGCAGTTGTCTTTGGTCCGAAACAAGAAAATCTGGGTCAGCTAATGAAAAGAAGAAAATGTCCTCTTTGGAATCCTGTTGCTTTGTCCCGTGGTGCTCCAGCCCAGGCCCTGCCTCCTTCCCAGTGGCCTGGGCTTTATTTCTTCTTTGCTCTGCTGGATTTCTTGAGAGGAAAACTCCACACCAACTTCCTCTGCTATAATTTTTCTCCTTCATCTCCTCACGTATTTTTGCCAACATACACCACTACTTATTCACCCCCCTTTAAAAAAAAAGCCCTTGGCCCTTTTCCATCTCTAACACCCTTGTGGAAATGCTCTATTTTTCTTTGATGTGTCCTTTGGTCTCTAAAAAGCTCTGCTTTGGTTATTTATTCTGCATGGTCCATTTCTGCCTTCCTTCCTCTGCTATCGCTTTTTCTTTTTTTTATTCTAGATCATTTCTAAACCGCTTTTTACCCCTGCTCTTACCTTTCCTTGTGATTAAAATCCTTCCAGATACAATAAAAGATGTTTGTGATCCTAGTTTATTGTTCTTATCATCATTATTCTTTTTTATGATATTTATTGAGCTCTACATTTTTCTCTGCTCCCTCCCTGCCTCTCCCCTCCCCCTTCAACCCTCCCCCAATGTCCCTATGCTCCCAATTTACTTAGGAGATCTTGTCTTTTTATACTTTCTACTTCCCATGTAGATTAAA
>JAQHUG010000048.1:3784915-3794998 GCA_028555095.1 Dicrostonyx torquatus
ACCTGTGTGGGTGTGAGCCTGTGAATGCAGGTAGTGGTGGAGGTGGAGGTCTGAGGAAGGTGTCAGACGCCCTGGAGCTAGAGTTACAGGTAATTGTAACTTTCCAATATGGGTGTTTGGAACTGAACTTGGGTACCCTGTAAGAGCAGTACTCATTCTTAACCAGCCTCCCCTTTTTAGTGTGTGATAAAATCTTGATGTTTCTCAAATTCAAGCAACCCTCCTGCCTCAGCCACTTTCATATCTGGGTCTACGGGCATGTACCACTGTATCCAGCTCTGTGCTGTCCTTCAAAGCCATCCTCTTCAAGCCTATCCCAGACAACTACTCAAACCAACTCTTTTTGTTTGCTTCGCTTTGAGGACCAGGCTGGTCTCGAACTCACAGAGATCCACCTGCCTCTGCCTCCCAAGTGCTGGGATTAAAGGCGTGTGCCACCATGCCTGGTGATCTGACTTTTGTTTTACCTGTTGTTGACCTTCATGTAAATGGAGTCACAGAGACTTGACTTGCATTTGGCTTCTTTAATTCAGCATACTATTTTTCCTATTTATTCAAGTCTTTGTGAATATCACTAGTTTCTTTTTTTGTTCTTCACGATGGGCAATGTTCAATTGTAAGAATATACTATTCCATAATTTCTTTATCCTCTCATATTTCTATGGACATTTGGTTGTTTACACTTGGAAACTGCTTTCGAGAAGAGTCTTTTGTGTACACATTCTTGTATGAATTGCTGGGGGTGACATTGTAAGTACCATAATAAGTGATTCTTTCACTTGACAAAGAATAAACTAGCCCAGTCCTTGGGAAGTAGGGCATAGAAGGTCCAGGAGTTCAAGGCCAGTCTTGACTATTTAGCATGCTTGAAGCTAGTCTGGGCTACATGACCCCCCCCCCCCCGTGTGTGTGTGTGTGTGTGTGTCTTTACATAAGAAATAAAGTGATTGGTGGTACCACACACAATGCTAGATCCTGTGATCCTCTAATCCCAGCACTCAGTAGACAGGGCAGGAAGGTCTCCACAAACTCAAGATCAGGCCTATATAGTAAATTCCAGGCCATCAAGGCTACATAGAGATGGTCTCATAAAATAGAACAAAACAAACAAAAAGAATTACTTGCTATTTATCCATTACGTATATCTTTTGTGACTATTATTTGAATTAAGAATATTTCAGACTGGATGGTAGTGGTGCATATCTTCAGTCAGGAGGCAGAGGCAGGCAGATCTCTGTGAATTTGAGGCCAGCCTGGTCTACAGAGTGAGTTCCAGGACAGCCAGGGCTACACGGAGGAACCCTGTCTAGAAAAAAAGTGACAACAACAAAAAGAAAAAAAAAATTCCTTCCAGGTGGTGCTCAGCATTTTCTTTTTCTTCCGTCCTTCTGGTTTTCAGTCTCCCAGTGGTTCAGGCTGGCCTCAGAACTCAACATCCCCCAGCTTCAGCCTCCTGCATCTTGGGACTACAGGTGTAAGTCACCTTGCTCAGCTTTTAAAAAATTCTTATTTTTTTTTTAGTGGTATATTTTGAAGAGCCAAAGTTTAAAATTCTGAAGTCTAATTTATTGCTTCCTTTGACTAATTATTGAATTTATTTTTTTCTTCCCCAAAGTATGACTCACCCTTAGCCCTTTTAACTCAAGAATTTTAAAAACACACTCTGCTGACTTTCCTATTTATGTATTATTTTATTTGGTTTGCTCTGTGAGGAGAGAGGAAATAAATTTATTGCCCTAGATGCCAGCCTTCCCTGACATCCTCCAGACGCTTTTTTCTCTGGGGCGTCGTACAGTATAATTCTTTGTTTTGGCTTTTTCTGGGGTGATGTGAACAAACATCTCTTCACCCCAGAGAGGGAACTGAAGACAAGACCAAGAAAGAATCCCACACGGTGCAGTTTAGGAAGCCAGTGAGGTTTCTGGTGTTATTTCCAGGACACTAGGTGAGAGGTTACAGGTGTGCAGGTGACCTGTAGGCCGTCACATCACAAAACTCACCGTAATGACTCATGAAGACTGCATCCCTTCAGCTCCTGGCACAACTCGCTGGCAACTCAACTCATCCATTCTGGGAGTCTTCTCCCCAGCAATTGTTACCATGAGCTCAGGGAGGGACCTCGTGACTCTTGGGCACTTTGTAAGCCTTGGAAGTTCCCTGGACTTTCTGAGTCTTAGGAAGCTTCCTCTGCCCTCCAGGAGGAAATGGCTACACCACACCATCGCTATTTGGCAATCTCAAAATACCTTATCTGTGTAGCAATGATAGCATCCTGTACACGCCCAGCAAAGCAAGTCATTGCAGAAGGTATGTATGAGGTGACGGGGGATTCTGTGACTGTGGATGAACTCACCTAGGAAGTAGGCCCTGGCAAAAGCATGTAGAAATCCAAGACAAAAAAGCCCTGTCCGGGGGCTGGAGAGATGGCTCAGAGGTTAAGAGCACTGGCTGCTCTTCCAAAAGACCTGAGTTCATTCCCAGCAACCACATGGTGGCTCATAGCCATCAATAAGTGTGACCTGATGCCCTTTTCTGCCCTGCAGGTGTATACATGCAGGCAGAACACTGTATACATAATAAATAAATAAATTAAAAAAAAAAGCCCTGTCCGGAAAGCCGGCACACTCTGGAGGAAGAAGAGGAATTCTGTAGTGAGAGAGCAGTCGAACTTTGGGTGGAGAGGTGACTATGGGCATGAGCTATTGGATAAGCCATGGTAGGACTCTCAGGAAGGAAGTGACTACCAACACAGTCAAATGTGATCTCAGTGTCAGACATACTGCCATCTGTATGCTAACAACTCATCAGCTGGGTCAGTTGTTCTCAGCCTGTAGGTGGCGAGCCCTTTGGGGATGAATGACCCTTCACAGGGGTCACCTAAGACCATTGGAAAACACAGATACTTATATTATGATTCATAACAACAGCAAAATTGCAGTTATGAAGTAGCGGCAAATATAATTGTATGGCTGGGGGTCACCACAACACAAGAAACTGTATTAAAGGGTCACAGCACCAGGAAGATTGGGAACCACTGCACTAGATCATTTGTCAAAAATTTACTCTCCCAGGTACAGTGGTGCAGATGTGTAGGTCCCGTGGTCTGTGAAATGAAGACTCAGAGACACTTTGAGAATGAACTGAGTCTTTGCAGCCTGCAGGGGTCCCAGCCTCAGTGGACTGAAGGAAGCCCTTTCCCATGGCATTTTTATTTTCCCCTTTATTTACACTTTAGCCAGTAGATTTCCATACACTAAGAAAAAAAAAAAACCCTGAATGAAGCTTCCAAAAATAAAATGCCAATTTGCAAATACCTAATTCAGGAGGTACCACGGTTTTCTGGGTTGCCTCCTAACCAAGTTTTCCATAGGCTTTGTATCCATGGGAAACTCTCAGACAACATTCACATAGGGAGACAAAGGGTATCTGTAACACAAAGGAGGGAGTAGGGCTGGGTTCTAACTCCAGAGCTAAGCCAGGTATGGTCCACTCTGTGGTGCCAGGCCAGCAAGAAACTCTGCTGCAGATCCCCCTTTCTTTTATATAAAATGTCTTTACCGCAGAGGCTATGCAGCCTCACAGTATATATAGCTTTTTCCTATCTGTCTGCCATTTTCAAACTAGTAAGGCTACTGTTGCTAGGACAAAGAGCAACACCTGCTGCGGTAAGAATTCTACTAAAGTGACTCATAGGATTATCTGCAAGACTTTCCATAATATCCATTCCCGTCAATCAGTCAACTTTATTTTTTTTTTGCAAAAGTTTCCTTAATTTTTCTGTAAATCATAAACCATTTGAGAAGAATTAGGGCGACCCAACAAATGCTCCTTAACCTTATCCCAATCATGCTTGATTTCATTACATTTTAAGGGTGTAGAATAATAAGAAACATTCCAATCACACTTTAATTTTATCTGCTCCTTCAAAATTCCTGATTCGCCATCACTGTAAGAGCTTGCCTTAACTTAACTAATTCGTTCACTGTCTCATTACCAATTTTATTTTGTTCATTCCAAAGTTCTCTTGAATGTTTATGCCAGTCTCTAATGGATTCAGCAGTTTGGATTTCTTTTTTTTATAGATTGATTTATTTATTATGTATAGTGTTCTGCCTGCATGTATGCCTTCACCCCTGAAGAGAGTACCAGATCTCATTACAGATGGTTGTGAGCTGTCATGTGGGTGCTGGGAATTGAACCCAGGACCTCTTGAAGAGCAGGGAGTACACTTAACCTCTGAGCCATCTCTCTAGCCCCTTTGGATTTCTTTATGAAGCGCCACTATAGCTGTTGCTGCTGTAGCCGTCAATGCTATGATCCCCAAAATAGCTGCAACAACCAGTCCAACCATTTGACATGTCCTTTTCAATATTTTCTCAGTGAGTTTCTGCACAAGGGTCATCACAGGAGAGTCTTGCCATGGCTTCAACAACCTCACTGGCTTCCAGATTTCCAGCCTTGCTCTAAGAATATATGAACTTTCAACAGTCAAAGCATACAGAGTTAACACAGGTGTGGAGGGCACAGTGGTCATAAGCGATGCTGTAATTGTTAGGGTGCCATTGTGCAAGTCCCTTTCAGTAGCAAGGAAGGTAGTGGTACACGCACCAGAAGAAAATGGCTCTGATTTAGTCTAAAAGACAAATTGTATTTATCATCCTTAACGTTTAATTTTCCTTTCCATGCCTTAAATGGGTGAAGGCACTTGCCAATTTCCACAAGTTAGTCTGAATGGAAGTGCCAAATTGCAGGCAAGGACCTGCCATTCCAACTCCATGCCATCAGACAGGTTCATTAACAAAAGCACTAATTTCCATGTTTCCATTCAAATTATACCATTTCCATATTAACTCTGAGTGAGAATATTTTTCTTGAGCAGAGCCAAAGGGAGCCAGTCTATGGCGTCTCCTTGGGAGATATTAATTAACACTTGAGGAGTCTCACTCTTACACTGTTGCCAATGCACCCAATCAGAGTCCTTGTTGGTAACCCACATCTCACAGAATGGTAGACGTATGGAACTCCTGCCTTTTAAAACCAGATGCATGAAACATATAAAACTTGTTATGGTAATCTCAGTTAGTATTGACTATGGTTAGCCATATTTAGACACTGAGTTCCATTTTCCAAGCAAATAGGAATTCCTTGTACTCCCACAGTGTAGTTGTCAATCACTCTCCTCTCCTCCACTGGCTGAGAAGGACCACTGTTGTCATATGGACCAGGTAGCCATGAAGATTCATTAACCACTACAGGAATATCCCTACCTCCCCAAATTATGGTTAGGATAAAAGCCCGATATGTATTGTTTGTCCCTGTTACCTATATAATTACCACAAGTAAGTATAGCGAGATCTGCAGCTTTCAGAGGTTTCTGGGTCATTTGCCTCCCCTTGTCACAAACTCCAGCTATCCCCAGGTCTGTTCCAAAGGCCTTTTGTTTCCCAGAGGTGTCTCTGCATCTGCAGCATCTGGGAGATGTCTCTTGCTCATGCCCACTTTTATCAGTTTCAATGGGATCCACAGCTTATTATCTCCTGGAAACATAAGCATAGCCTTGGCCCTAACCTAACACTTTCTCTGGTTTTAAATAAGAGACTGAGGAAATTGTTTACAGACTACTTCTGGTGGCTGATTTACAAAATATTGACACAAAGCTGGGCTATTTAACATTTTTTTTTTTCCGAGCCAGGGTTTCTCGAGACAGGGTTTCTCTATGGCTTTGGAGCCTGTCCTGGAACTAGCTCTTGTAGCTCAGGCTGGTCTCGAACTCACAGAGATCTGCCTGCCTCTGCCTCCCGAGTGCTGGGATTAAAGGTGTGCGCCACCACCGCCCGGCTCTATTTAACAATTTTTAAGGAAGTACTTTTATTGGCATCTCTTCACAGGCTAGGCATTATTATAAGTAAGCACTGGAAAGGCAAATTTTTCTATCCTGTCCTTGTAAAGGAATTCCAGGCTGTAAAGACCCCAAAGGTTGAATTATCTTTTTAATAGCTCTTAGCTCAGTGAATATTCTCCATTTTCCAGATCTTTTTTATTACAAATACAGGAGAATTCTAAGGACTAGGAGTTTCCTCAATGCGCTTAGCATCTAACTGTTCTTTCAATAGCTTTTTAAGTGCCTACAATTTCTCATTAGTTAAGGGCACTGTTTTACCCACATAGGCTCCATCCTTCCCTGTCCTTCCTTCAGGTCCTTTACATTTATTTAATCTGCTTCCCATTTTGCTCCACCTGAGATAAGATTTCAATGTCTAAAAGCTGAGTGGAGACCTCTTGTAAAGGCCAATTGAGATTCTTGGATTTTTGAAAAATGACAGATATATCAGCTTTAGCGTCTGGTAGGCCCGAAACTCAGTGCCATTTACCTGCAATCTTAGCTTTGGCCTCTCATCATTAAAAACAGTTTGCCAAAACACCTATTTGCCAAAACACCTATTTTTAAAACCTATCCTATAATTGGAACTGTCTTACCTTTAAAATATGGAAGCAACAATTGAGCAATACTTTGACCGGCTTCTATCTGCATAATCTTTTTCACATAAACTACCTATAACAGTATGAAAACAATCTCCATAGGATTTTAGAGGTGACTTCAGGCAACACTCATGGAGCATTTTTATAAAATCTTACAAGAGGATCCTTGTTTATAGGTTCCGAGGAACACGTTGTCGATTACTATCAGGGTGGATCAAGCAATTTACCTGTATTTTATTTAATGAAGAAACAATTCCTTATTTATCTGTAAAAGATTACTTTTTTTTTATGAGCTTTTACCTTAATAGCCATATTATCTAATAATAACCTAACAACCCAATCTGTTTCAGGGGTTACATTTTTATAGAATTTAACCTGAACTTTTAGAAAGCAACTTAAAGAGCAGAACCAAATTCTCAGTAACGATAGACAAGAGCATACCCAATAATATAGTCCAAAATCATGAATTTTGTTTTTTTTAGTTCATTTACTATGAAAATTAAACATTCATTTAAACATTAATTAGACAATCAAAAGAGAACAGCCTCTATAAAATGAATGATGGAAATTTAAATAGCACTGACTTAATACTTTATGCCCTGACCTCAATTGTTCTTAATAGAAGTGGGGCTTGTTTTAAACACTTCTTTTCTCCCATGAACGGACAATTGAGGATGAATTATTCCCACTATTAGGGAAAAATAAAACATTTCCCACGAAAGGACCTTTAATATTGAATTATTCCCACTCTGAATGAGAAACAATAACAACAAAGTTAAGCAAACAACAGAATCCTAAGCAGTGGGCTTTCTGGGCTCCCTCAGGCTGCAGCAGAGAGGCCCACCTGTTGTTATTGAGATGCCTCTGCTCTGCTCTGACCTCTGGAAGAGCTGACAGGCAGCCTCCAGCCAGCAAGAGGGAGCTCTGATTTTTAACTATTTTTAATTTCTTAGATTGGAAAGATCCTTTTTATTTCCTCTGTATCTGCTGGAAAGAGTTTTTTTTCTTTCCTTTATTTTTCTTTTATAGGGCCCTTTAATTTTTAGGCTTTGATTCAATATTTTCCCCGTTTTTACCAGGAAAATATTTTTTTCCTTCATTAATCATTTCTCCCTTTTCCTCGAGAAATTTCTTTTTATTTCCTTTCTTTCCCTCTTTTCTAAGGAAGATTTTCTTACTTTCCCTTTTCTCGACTGGGAAGTTTCCCTTTTTCTTCTTTGTCTCAGGCGCTGTCATATTTTTAAACGTGTAGTCAACCTCCCAACTTTTCTGATTTCTACATCTGTTTCATCTGATGAAGACAGAGCAGAGTCATCTCCAGTGTCCTGGCTTTCCTCACTCTCTCGCTGGCCTCTGAAACAGCGTTCCTATCCACCTGAGTTCTTCCCGTTTACTTTCCTGTTCTACTTCGGATGCAGCTTTAAGTGACTCCTCTCAATCTACAAAGGCTCCAGAGCATTTGATATTAAATTACAGAAAGTTCAAATTATTAACGGTCTGGGCTCTCCTTTTCGATGAGCTCTCCGCAAAGCTCTCAGCTTGCTTCCATACCTTCAGCTTCAGTTGAGCATGAGGAGTTGCCTGAAGCCAATGGCGATGGAGTTTAATTAACAGCAAAAGCTCTGCAAGCGTTTTCCTTCCCTTTAAATCCATTTCTCTTTTGTTTGTTTGTTTTTCAAGACAGGGTTTTTCTGCAGCTTCACCAGAACCCACTCCCTTACTATCAAGGTCTTGTGCTCAGAGCAGCTGCAGGCACAGGTGTTTTGCTCAGTTCACTCCAGTAGGCAAAGGGTCTGAGGCAGGCAAAGAAAGTCAAGGGGCCAGGGGTCTGCAGCCCCCAACAAATAAGTGCATATACTTTTGCTCCTGAGACTGGAGGTTTCCCATGACCCTGCCAATCCTGAAGTCCCCTTACCTTGAGGGCGCTTGTCCTTCCAGTTCTCAAAGTGGTTGTTTCTCTGTTCTTCTTCAGTGGAACCCTTTGTCCTTCAAGTCAATGCGTTGGGCACCAGGATGTCATCAGTAAAGCAACGCGGGTGTGTGGGTTCACGTGGTCCATGAAATGAAGACTCAGAGACACTTTAGGAATGAGCTTAGTCTTTGTGGCCCACAGGGGTCCCAGCCTCACTGGACTGAAGCATTTTTTCTTAGCTCATGGCATTTTTATTTTCCCCTTTATTTACACTTTAGCCAGTAGATTTCCATACGCCAAGGGAAAAAAAAAAAAACCCTGAAAGAAGCTTCCAAAAATAAAATGCCAAGTGTAAATACCTGATTCAGGAGGTACCACGGTTTTCTGGGTTGCCTCCTAACCAAGTTTTCCATAGGCTTTGTATCCATGGGAAACTCTCAGACAACATTCACATAGGGAGACAAAGGGTATCTGTAACACAAAGGGTGGATTAGGGCTGGGTGTCCACTCTGTGGTGCCTGGCCAGCAGGGAACTCTGCCACAATTTATATTAGACAAACCAATCCTGGTCACATATTTAATTATTTATCATTTTATTTTTTTGAGACAAGGTCTTAACTCTATAGCTCAGGCTGGCTTTGAATTTGTGGGTAATCCTTCTGCCTCAGGCTTCCACTGGCTAAAATTACAGGTATGAGCCACCATGCCTGGTCCTTCAAAACATTTTTTTCCTTAAATCTTGAGACAGAATCATTTTACGTTGCCCAAGCTATCCCTAAACTTGCCCTGTAGTCCAAACTGGCTTTGAACTTAAGGATCTCCTGCCCCTCAACTATCTGAGTAACTGGGATTATAGACATGCAATATTGCACCCAACAACAACAAACATCTATTGAGCTGAATACAAACAATGGTGGTTGGTATAGAAACCATTAAGTTGTATTATAAAGTACTATCTTTCTGTAAATAAGTATATGGGTTTGGCCTCAAAAAAAAAAAATCATTGGAGTTGTGTTGCTGTTGTTTTATTGTGTATCTGAGGGAGGTCACAGAGGTCAGGAGAGGGCATCAGATCGCTTAGAGCTGGAGTTCCGGCAGTAGTGAACCGCTCACTGTGGGCGCTGGAGGGAGGTCACAGAGGTCAGGAGAGGGCATCAGATCGCTTAGAGCTGGAGTTCCGGCAGTAGTGAACCGCTCACTGTGGGCGCTGGGATCTGCGCTCCATTGCACTGAAGAAACACGGACCGCTTTTCATCGCTGAGCCATCTCTCCACTCCTTCCTGCCAGTTCTTCACTGGTAGAGTTTAGCTCCATTTCTGCAGCTCTATCAATACCTGAGACTATTATATTTACAGAGAGCAGACTGCTATAGTTCCAGACACTGGGAAATCTGCGCTCAGAGGCCTGGCAAGGGCCTTGCTGCATCATCTTGGGGCAGAATATCAGAAATAAGAGAGAGGGGAAGTAAAAGAGGAGAGGGAGGAAGGAGAGAGAGAACAAAAAAGGAATCAAGCTTATGCTTTTATCAGAACCCCCCACCCAGCAGTTCGTGAATAGTCTTGGACTACTCATGAGAGCAGGGCCTTTTTGGCCTAATTAACTCTTAAAGGTTTCCCCTCCCCTTTCCCCTTCCCTTTTCTTTCCAGACAGGGACCCATTGTGGAACCCTGGCTAACTTAGAACTCACTATG
>JAQHUG010000048.1:3803720-3838666 GCA_028555095.1 Dicrostonyx torquatus
AGATCATGATGAATCCAAGCCAGCCTGGGCTAAATTGAGACCCTGGCCAAAACAAAATGGTTTATGTCTGCAATCCCAGCATTTGGAAGGTTGAAACTGTCTCAAAAACAACAAAATGATTACAACAAGAAGATGGGTAGGGTACAGTAGGATGTAGTCCAGTAGTAGAGTACTTGCCTAGCATGCAACAAGCCCTCAGTTCAGTCCCATGCACTCTTACACACACACACTTGCACACACACACACTTGCACACACATACATACTTGCACACACACACACACACACTTGTACATACATGTTCATGCGCGCACACACACACACACACATACACATACACAGAATTGGATCAAATTGTTTATATTAGGACACAGCTCAGTGGAGAGGCCCCACTGTTCTTCTAGAGAAACTGCAATATTACCCTATAAGAACTAGCATTTGGACATCTGCCAAACAAGCTGGGTGGCTTAGCATGCCCAGCAAGCTGTGATTTGCCATGGCCTTGGCTACATGAAGAGGTGACTGCCTCCTCCCCTCATCTCCTTGACGTTAACAACTCCTTAAAAGCTAGAACCCTTCTATAGACTCTTTCAGAAGACTAGGAGGAGAAGTGATGGGAGAGACTATGCCATCCTTCCTGCAACAGGCTCCCTAGGCCATGGCTCCTGTCTGGATTGGATAGGGAGAGAAGGTGAATTTTGCGTCGAACTGAGAATAGAGCTTCACTTCTGATTGGGCTGGGTTCGTAGACATAAAAGGACAGCCTGTGATGGCACCTGTTCACAAGGCTTTGAAGAGGTGAATTGGAGACCTTTGTCATGGCATAGGTGAAGTCTGTGACGGTATGGGAGATTATATATATATATATATATACATATATGTATATATATATATGTATACACACACACACACATATATACATACAAGTCTGGGTTTAATGATCAATATGTAAATTTATTTATCACTAACCCATCCCTGTCCCACATTGCCCTATCTGAGGAAAGGTATTTCTTTTCCCTTTAGAGTGAATCCCTTCATCTCCACCCTTGTTTACCCAATGAAGAAACAGTAATCTGACATCTAAAGATGTATTGCCAGTGCTGAGATGAAATATAATCAGATTCTTCTGGCCATGGACATGCACTTGAAGTGTGCATTTGCCTTAGTGCTGGGGTGACAGGCCTGAACCACCCTGTCTGATGATACCACAGGCAGTTTAGTGGCTGGGAACCATAGTGTCTAGATTCTGAATGAGAGTCTGAGTAAGCATGTGTCGCATGGGGCAGGAGAGTGGCTCAAGGGTTAAGAGCACTTTCTGTTCTTCCAGATGACCCAAGTTAGGTTCTCAGTACTAACGCTGGTCCAGGGAAATGTCCAGTACCAGGGAATATGATGCCTCCTCTTGCCTCTGAGGGGACACGTGTGCATACACACAAATAAATAAACCTTTTTTTTTTAGAAGAATGTATCAAAGGAAGGAACTTTATCTTGTTGATCTTTTTACAATACATTTGAGATGTTAAAAAAATTCCTGAATTCTTCATGATTTAGATGTCCCGAGTTTTGCAAAATCTTGGCATACTCCACCAAACTGTTACGTGGGGCTTTATCTATAAATCATTCCCCTCTATTATCCTAACATTAGTGTTAATTTAGTAGCCCTTGTTAGGGAATGGCTTTTGATCTTATTTCTCACACATTCTATTCTATTCATTCCTTAAGGTGGAAGCATCTGGAAGCATCCATCTGATGCTTCTTCCTCAAGTCTTCCACTATCATCATCCCTAGCCATGGACACGCTGCAATAGCCATCACTTTGGGATGTCTTTATTTCTCTCTTTATGTCTTGTTTGTTTCTTCGGTACTGAGGACCAGGTGGAGGACCTGGCCCTGGTGCATGCTTGCCAAGTGCTCTGGCAATGCACTATACTCCAGCCCCGTCTCTTTTATATTACAGTTAAGGTCACCTTGTTGAATTTACGTGCATGGATTGATTGTGTCATCTCTTAATTTTACTTTAGGTTGGTACATCCACTTGTGGAGAGGAAAGTTGATAACATTGAGGAGCACTGTTCACCACTGATTTTTTTTAACTGCTATCTTGAGCCACAGGCAAATGCCAGGGCTCAAAAGCTGCTCTTGTTTTTGTTGCTTTGTCTTTTTCTTTTTGGTCATGGGTCAAACTCAGGGCTTTGCACATGCTAGCTAGGTGCTGTTCTGCCAAGCTAGGCCCCGCCCTCCTCTAGACTTAGAAGAAAATGTGTCCTTAGTGTATTCTCTTTTGCTACATTTGTTTTAGAGACCCCACTGAGGTCGGGGTGCTAGCGCTGACCTGTAGTCCTGACTAGTCAGGAGGTAGAGGCAGAAGACCATTAGTAAGTTACAGGCCAGCCAGGGCTGCAAAATAAGACCTTGTCTTAAAAAATGGTAATAAAATAAAATAAGACTGGAGAGATGGCTCATATGTGAAGAGCAGCTGTTGCTCTCATAAAGGATCCAGGTCCAGCTCCCAGTTCCTACATGGTAGCTCACAACTGTCTGTAGCTTCGGTTCTAGGACTCCAGTGCTCCCTCCTGACAGCTGAGAGCACCACGCACACGTGTGGTGCACGTCATACAGGCAGGCAAAACCTTCACACACATAAAATTAAACATATAGATAAATTTAAAAGTCAGACAAAACAAGGCTTCAGGTAATGTTTTTGTTACTGTCCAGCTTGATAACCCCCCTGCAGTATACTAAATGAACTTTTCTTTCTTTTTTTTAAACATTTATTTATTTATTATGTATACAATATTCTGTCTGTGTATATGCCTGCAGGCCAGAAGAGGGCACCAGATCTCATTACAGATGGTTGTGAGCCACCATGTGGTTGCTGGGAATTGAACTCAGGACCTTTGGAAGAGCAGGCAATGCTCTTCACTGCTGAGCCATCTTTCCAGCCCTGAACTTTTCTTTCTAAAAGCAAATAAATAAACAAGTAACAGTCACAACCAAATAAAACAAAAATAAAATTACACATAAACTTTTGTTGTTGTTGTGTTTGCTTTTTGCTTTGTTTTGTTTTCGAGATAGGGTTTCTTTGTGTACCTCTGACTGTCCTGGAGCTCACTTTTTAGACCAGGCAGGCCTTGAGCTCACAGAGGTGCCCTGCAATCCACCTGCTGCCTCCCCAGTACTGGGATTAAAGGTGAACACCACTGTGCCCTGCTACACATAAACTTTTAAAGTAAAACATAGAATTAGGGAAGGACATGGTGGCACAATTCTTTAGTCCCAGAACTCCAGGAGCAGAGGCAGTCAGATTTCGGTGAGTTTGAGGACGTTTTTCTTCTCCTCTTTTCTTTGTTTTGGGGGTGGTGATGGCACTGTCCTGGAACTTGCTGTGTAAAGCAGTCTAGCCTTGAACTTGCCATGACCCTTCTTCCTCTTTAGCTCCTTTCGTGCTGGGATTACATGCCATCACAGCCCAGGTCATCATGTCTTTTTTTTTATTTCTCTCTCTCTCTCTTTTTTTATTATGAAGGTGTCGTGAGGACAGTGTGAATTCAGATCATTCTGGGGAAGAATAGAGAAACTCAGGAAAGGGGCTCCTTAAGACCATCTCTGTATACTCTTTGGCAAAGCTTTCTCTGCCATCTTTCTTTACGAAAGTTCCTGGAGTGCTTGAGAGTCCTAGTCTGAGAAGGCTGTACAGGCATGGGGTCCGGGGTCCTGGGACCAGCACTGCCCCATCTGGAGCTGTTGGACTTACTTATTTCGTTATTTCTGTTCTGTTTGTTTCTTTCTTTTTCTTTTCTTCATTTAAAGGCAGGCTTTGGCTGCTAACAACAACAGTCTGAAAAACATCTTCCTAGGGGAACCATGGAAGAATTTTAAGCAGGGAATTGGCATAATTAGTTTATTGCTGCAAAGATTGCTTTGGCATCTGGGCACGCTGCAGAGGCTAGATAGAAGGGAGTCAAAATTGAAGACCCTGTCAGATGCTGGTGGTGGGTCCTTAGATGGAGCCAAGCTTCTTGGATTGCAATAATGTCCTGTCCCTGTTCCTTCCTGCATGCTTCCTGCTCACCCTTGCTTTAGAGCCCCTGCCTATAGCCATCTTTGTCTCCTTCATTTTCGACTTACAAATTTAATCCGCTGCTGAGCCTGTTGTTTCTTTCTTCAAGTTTGCTTCTGGCTAATCCTATCTTGTTGTCTACATCAGTTTTGGCTTTGTTTGTTTGTTTGTGACAGGGTCTTGCTGTGTAGCCTTAGCTGCCCTGGGCCTCACTGTGCAGGCCAGGCTGGCCTGCCACCTGAAGTGCTCCTCCTGCTCCTGCCTGTCGTACACCTCCATCATCCTCAGGTCTTCCCTCCTGGAATTTTTTAACTGGCCTTGCTTCTTTTGCTCTGTCGTCACCCTTAGCTCCTCTTGTTTCTCAGGAAATATTGCAGCACAGGCAAGAGAGTAGTTTTGTCCAATTTCCCCCCAATTTCTCTTCCTAAACAGCGTCTTTGGCTTCTCTAGGAAATGCTAAGTAGAGCAGAAGGTTAAAATAGTGAGGAATACATCTCCATTCTCTGGGAGCTACCCTTTCCTTTGCTTCTTGCCCTGTGGGCTGTTTGCAAAACTAGCAGGGTTTGATGTGAGAAACCTTCCCCTTGGCCCTTATCACTTCTTCTCAGGGAAAGACTTTTGTGAAGAAAGCAGAATTTGAAGTGGTGTTGAATAGAAACTCTAATAGACTAATTTGGGTGAGACTTTTGTGTCAGTCACTCCCCAAGGGTGAGCATCAGGTCAGCAGTATGTGGACTTGAGAGAAGACAAGCCAAGTGTGAGGGAGCAGCAGAGGCCACTGGGGTCTCCCTGGACACTCACAGGGATGCTTGTCAGGAGAAATGCAGGTCATCTGGAACTCGAGTCATTAAGAATATTAATGTAGCTGGGCAGTGGTGGTTCACGCCTTTAATTCTAGCACTCGGGAGGCAGAGGCAGGTGGATCTCTGAGTTTCAGGCCAGCCAGGGCTGTTACACAGAGAAACCCTATCTCGAAAAACAATAATAACAAAAAAAACCTTTATATATTGAGAATGTGGACGTCTTAGTTACCTTTCTTGTTGCTTGAAGATCTATCCGACAAAAGCAGTTTAAGGAGTTGGGTATGGTGGAAGACGCCTTTAATCCCAGCACTCAGGAGGCAGAGGCAGGCAGATCTCTGTGAGTTCGAGGCCAGCCTGGGCTACACAGAAAGTGCCTGGAGAGTCAAAGCTACATGGGGAGATACTGTCCCAACAAACAAACAACAACAACAAAAAACCCTTAAGGAAGTATGGATTTAATTTCAACTCAGAATTTGTGGGTGTAGTCCATTCTGGTGGGGGAAGGTGTGGCACAGGAACGTGAGGCAGCTGGTCATTGTTTGCTTGCTTCTGTTTTTATTTTTATAATTTATTTATTTCTATTTTGCATTCATTGGTGTTTTGCTTGCATTATGTCTGTGTGTGTGTGTTGGATCCTAGAGTTACAGACAGTTGTGAGCCACCATGTGGTTGCTGGAAATTGAACCTGGGTCCTCTGGAAGAGCAGTCAGTACTCTTAACCACTGTTGCTTGTTTCTTCTATTCAGTCGAGGACCCGACTTATGGAATGGTGTTATTCTTTTTATTTATTTATTTATTATGTATACAGTATTCTATCTGTGTATATGCCTGCAGGCCAGAAGAGGGCACCAGACCTCATTACAGATGGTTGTGAGCCACCATGTGGTTGCTGGGAATTGAACTCAGGACCTTTGGAAGAGCAGGCAATACTCTTAACCACTGAGCCATATCTCCAGCCCAAATGGTGTTATTCTTTCAGGTTGGGCTTCCTTCCTCTCCAGGAAGCCCTCACATTTCTTAGGTGATTCTGAATCTCGCCAAGGTGACAATGCTGGTTATGCCTCTTGGTGGAGTTTCTTTTGATAGGGAACATGGCTTCTTGGAACCCATAACAGCCTGCAGCAGCTAGCCGGATTAGCCAATAGGACAGACTGTGCATAGAATAGTGGGGAACTATGACACAATCAGAGGGGGCATTGAGATCAGCAAACTCTGGGGTTTCCCGGGCTTTGCATGCATTGCAGCAGGGTCACTAAACACAGCCCAGATCTTACTGTCTACATTAGCAGAGACAACGGAAGCTTGGGTAATTGGGATACATAGACAACCAAATCTTCACTTATGATCATTTTACCATTCCTTTCAAAATTAAAGAACAAAGCAAAACCTTTCATTGGATGTTAAAAGCCTCATTAAGCCAGGGCTGGGAGATGGCTTTGTTGAGAAGAACTTGCTGTGCAAACCGAAGGGCCCGAGTTTGGATTCCAGCACCCAGGTAAAAGTTGGTAGTGTGTGGTTGTGTGCCTGTAATCCTAGCCCTGAGGTGGGAACAGGAGGAGTGTTTCAGTTGCTAGGCAGCAAGTCTGGCCATTCGTGAGCATCATATTCAGTGAGAGGAAGAGAGGAGGACACTAAGTGTGGACCTCTGTGCTTTCTGTTTTGTTTTGTTTTCTATGCACACATACATGTACATACCTGAGAAGATACACAGCACGTTGTGTACACAGTAAACAAATAAACTTAAATCATTTAACTTTTATGTCTGACTTCTTTAACTGTCTAGTATACACAGCTAATTGGAAGGAAGAAAGAGGGACTATATGATGCTTGAATGTTTAACCCTTAAGATACTGTCTTGTCCTAAGTACTGAGAGTAATGCCACGTCATCTATGCTTGGACTTTCTGGGTGAATGTGGTGGCTGTTCCTCACTGGGACTTGCAGATGTCATCCCCGAAGGACTGTCTGGGACTTGGTAGCCATGACACTGCAAGCCCAGGAATCAGCAGAATTTCTGCCAGGAGCCTCACCTTGGGAAGCAGGGAACAGGGTTCTAGTTTCTCTTCCACCACTGAAAGCCATTTGGGATCAGAGGGGAGGGCAGGGCGCCTGTGTGGCATGTCTCCTTTTGGTTATTTCTAAATAGGAAGATTGGAGCCATTCTACCTCTGGCGTTCTGTGACTTGTTAAAGTTGTTGCATGTTTAAACCTTCTCTTGTGAGAACAATGATTCAGTTGGCTGGTCTGGAGTTAAAAGAATAGGCATTGTGGTACACACATGTCACGCCAGCATTTAGGAGACCAAGGCAAGAACATTATGAGTTGGAGAGCAGCCTTAGTTATGCATTGGTACCCTGTTTCTAAATAAATAAGTAAATAAAAAACAAATAAGAGAGTTAAGAGCCATTTTCTTTGAGATATGTTCTTGTTATTTAGCTTGGGTATGTCTCTGAACTCACTTTGTAGCCCAGGAGACTCTGTTTCTAAATAAAGAGAGTTAAGAGCCATTTTCTTTGAGACATGTCCTTGCTATTTAGCTCAGGCTCTCTGAACGCACTGTGTAGCCCAGGCTACTCAAATTCATGGTTATTCTCTTCAGTCCTCCCAGTCCTGAGATGACAGGCCTGAGAGTCATGTCTTTTCATATTGTCACATCACCCTTTGACAGCTATTCTTTTTCTTGCCCAGATAGAACATAATTCCTTTACATCATCGGTGCTGGCAGCCTGGAAGAGTTCTCTTGTCACCAGGGCTCGCCTATCGCCTTTGTGTTCACTCTGTTGACCAGGGTTTTCAGTTGTATGCCCCTCAGATGTAAGGGCTGAAACAATTAGCTTCCTTCGCGCTGTCCTTGAATAAAATGACTCGGTCCTTAATTTCTACCCAAGCCACTAGGTGTCGCCTTCATCTCAGAGAAAGAGTGTGGGTCCTCAGCCTGCATTCACTCCCTCTCTGCTGGGGAGCTTTTAGCTTCTTGGCACAGTTAATTCTGGAGAAGCGGCTTCAAGGGGGAGAGAAGCTGGCTGTCAGCACCGGGAAGGATGTGTTTATGTGCATGTCCTTTACGACAATTTGAGAACTCCCCAAGGTCCCATAGCAGTCCCCTCAGCAATGATGTCATTCCTCACAAGCTGTTCCTCCAGATGGGGTCAGCACTCCAGATGTGAGGTACCTGGAAGAACTTTCTTGTCAGGAATCTTAGGAATGGGGTGGGAACCAAGGTGGGGTACAGTGACCTTTCATTGCTGGGGCCTGTTGGACTTAGCCAAGTTATAAGCTCCCATGAAGTGTAGCTCAGCGAGACAAAAGGGACAAGGCCCTGGAACAGATGGCTGGTGGATCCAATAGGCATAAGAACAGCCAGGGAGACAGAAACAGAGGGGAGAGTTGAGTCCTCAGGAAGAGGAAGACTAGCGGACTTCATAAAGACACGAGAAGAATGGAGTCCTTTGGTACCATGAGGGCCTGTCTTCCAGCTGCCCGAGAAAGCGGTCTTCAGCATTTAGGAGATGGGTAGAGGTTTCCCTACCTAGAAATAGACAAATGGATACCCAATGTTTGGAGATTTCTGACAGCTTCTTGGAGACTGGCGCGCCTGGGGAAATTTGATTGAACAAATGGACCCTAAGAAAAGCGGGGTATCTAGCCAGGCTGGGGTCCCTGGCATGAGTGAGATGGAAGCAGCCCTGTGGACAAGGGACTTGAGGAAAGCAGAGGAAGGCCTTTACAGCATGGGGACTCCCGGGAACCTCAGTGGCCTAGAGGCCCGGGTGCTAAGCCCCCCTCCCGGGGCTCTCGCCGGGTGGTTTGGGGACTGGGAGGTCCCTGGGCGACCGGCAAAGGGCGGGGGGAGGCCAGCAGCAGCCGGAGGGTGGGGCTGGGCGGGGAGGGGAGGAGAAGGGAGGGGAGGGGGAGGGGCGGGGTCGGGCGGCCTGCCGGGGAAGTCACACTCGGCCGCCGCCGCGGGCGCAGCAAGCGGAGACGCGCCGGGCCGAGGCGACCTGACCTGGACGAGCGGCGCGCGCGGGGGCCCAGGCTGGGGGCGGGAGGCAGCGCCGGGCAGCGCGGGCCACCGGGCCCAGGAGAAGCGGAGCCGAGAGGAGCGGGGTACACACGGGCGGGGCCGCCGCAGCTCCGGATGGGACCAGCGCCCGGGCCCGTTAGTCCAGGCAGGAGCTTCGGGAGAAGCCGTCACTGGGAGAGTCACCCCTGCCTTTCCCTCCCCTCCGGCCCAGGCCTCGCTTCGCTCCCTGCCTGCCCATGTCCCAGTCCTTCCGCGGCGGGCGCCCTCCCACCTCAGCCAGGGGCTCCGGCTTTTTGCAGATCTTTGCCCTCCCGGCCCGGTCAGCTGTGAGGTGTCCCCAGGCCGTTTCTTTGTACCAGCCTCCCCCAAGTCCCCACCCCATCCCAGTCTTAGATCCCCCCTTTCTCGGTTTGGGATTATCAGGCCACTTCATCTCTCACTGTCCTCATCCCGGTCGCAGGCCCCCTTGGTCCCTTCCTCCTTCTGCCACCCTATCCTTAGTCCTTGGTCCTTGCCGTAGGTTGGTAGCCCACTCCTTCCCGACCCAGGCTTCCCCTCATCCCCTTCTTGCGTGGTCTCCAGCACTTTCTGTATCCGGGCCAACTAAGCTTGTCCCCAATTCTCTTCCTGGTCCTCTTGCCCAGGCTCCAGGCTGGGTGGTGCTTGTGCCTGCCCAGTAGGCCAGAGCGGCCCCTGGTCCGGGGGGCCGTGGGTCAGCTGCGCTATCCCCATGGCACTGCCATCACTGCTGCTGCTGGTGGCAGCCCTGGCAGGTGGGGTGCGTCCTCCCGGGGCGCGGAACCTGACGCTGGCGGTGGTGCTGCCAGAACATAACCTGAGTTATGCCTGGGCCTGGCCACGGGTGGGTCCTGCTGTGGCACTGGCTGTGGAGGCACTGGGTCGGGCACTGCCCGTGGACCTGCGGTTTGTCAGCTCCGAACTAGACGGCGCCTGCTCTGAGTACCTGGCACCACTGCGCGCTGTGGACCTCAAGCTGTACCATGACCCCGACCTTCTGTTGGGCCCCGGGTGTGTGTACCCTGCTGCCTCTGTGGCTCGCTTTGCCTCACACTGGCACCTTCCCCTCCTGACTGCGGGTGCAGTGGCCTCTGGTTTTGCAGCTAAGAATGAGCATTATCGTACCCTGGTTCGCACTGGCCCCTCTGCTCCCAAGCTGGGTGAGTTCGTAGTGACATTACACGGGCACTTCAATTGGACTGCTCGGGCTGCCTTGCTGTATCTGGATGCTCGGACAGATGACCGGCCCCACTACTTCACCATCGAGGGTGTCTTTGAGGCCCTGCAAGGCAGCAACCTCAGTGTGCAGCACCAGGTGTATGCCCGAGAGCCAGGTGGCCCTGAGCAAGCCACCCACTTCATCAGAGCCAACGGGCGCAGTAAGTGTGGCCCAGGCCGTTTTAGGAACAGGGGAGGAGGGCCACTGTGTCCTTGGAGCACATCACAGAAAAATAGAGAGAGATTGGCATGGAAAAGTCACATGTAATGGTTGGGATGGAGGGGCTTATGAGAACAGGCACCCGCGATAAGGCCTGGGTTAGGGCAGAGAGCCTTCGTATCATAGACACAGGTCAGCGAAACTGAGACTGGGACTTGGGAGTGAAGAGTTTGGGGAGGCAGAGTGGGTGGCTTTGAGTAGTGGAAGTGGATATGGGCGGTGTCTACCCTGAAATGTGCACCTGCCGGTGAGCAGAGACTCCTTAGAATGGAGCACCAAGGTCTGCGTGTAACATAGGGATGGTTCGGTGCTCAGCAGATTTGGTTGGGAAAGCCGGTAAAGCTTACACAAAAACAGTGAGCACAAGTGCCTGTGCTCCTAGGGAGAGGCAGGCAGGAGAGGAACATGGGGAGCTGTGAGGTGGGGCAAACAGCTCTGGGGAGAGGGAGCCATCACTCTGGAGTCGGGCTCTGACTTTTGCCAGATGGTCCATGTGGCCCAAGGGCACTTATAACATGAGCTCCAAGGGAGAGGGTGAGAACATCTGTTGGATGGTCGATAGGTAGGGTGCTCTCTCATAATGGGATGATGATCCAGAAAGGGGGCTGGCGGGGGACCTGGATGCTGTCTCAGGGTACCCTTCTGTCATATGCACTCCCAGTTGTATATATCTGCGGCCCTCTGGAGATGCTGCATGAGATCCTGCTTCAGGCCCAGAGGGAGAACCTGACCAATGGGGACTATGTCTTCTTTTACCTTGATGTCTTTGGGGAGAGTCTCCGAGCAGGCCCCACTCGTGCAACAGGCCGGCCATGGCAGGACAATCGAACCCAGGAACAGGCCCAGGCCCTCAGAGAGGCCTTTCAGGTATCTTTGGAACCCAAACTAGAGATGGGAAGAGGTGCTGGTTGGAAGGTCTGTTTCTCACAGGGCCCTAAGGAAGCCCCAGGAACAGGGCAGGGCTTGTGAGCTATGGAAGAGAAGTGACCAGAAAGTTTCTATGCCTGGTGTCACTCTTTCTTACCCAGATTTGTAACTGTTACTTAGTGTGCTTGCCAAGACTGACTTTGGCCACTGCCAGATCTTAGGGTGCTTTCCTGAGTGCCAGCAGGAAGCTAGAAGGCAGGAAGAAAAAGATCTGAGCCTTATCCCAGAAAGGGCTGCTATCCTTATGGGACAGGCAAGGTGAAATTACAACAGAGTAAGTGGCAAAAAGAGACAGACTTGTGCGTGAAGCCGATCTTGAGAGTCAGTGCTTAAGGGAGGATGGGTGGATATGGGCTGGGATAAGGAAAGGCTTTTGTAAAGGAAATTAGACTTGTAATTTTCATGGCAGACACCATATTCACAGAGTGGCGGGACAGAGCATCAGAAGCGCGTGCAAGGGAAAGACAGGAATTTGTATATGTTTGGCCTGGTAAAAAAATGAGAGTTCACTTAAAAAAAAGTTTTTTAAGATGGGGTCCCACTTCTGCCTTGAATTGTTAGTGCCAGCCTTCCCAGTACTGGGATCATAGGCACGAGCTTCAAAAAGCATTGACTTAAGGACATCTAGGAAATCAGGTGACAAAGACAGATTAAAGGGACTTTGAATGGTAAGGACTAGGATTTGAGTTTTTGTATGACAATGGAGTAGAACATAATTCAGGTTGCCTTAGGAGACAGAAGAAATGAGGAGGTATGGCTTGAATGAGGACATGCTAGGAAGAATGGAAAGAAATTAATTTACAAAAGAACTTGCAGAGAAAGTCAGTGTTACTGTGTATACCCCACCTCTCCCCCAAGCTTTCAACAACCTGCTCCTTACAGAACAAAATCCCAACTCCTTACTGTGACATGCAAGACTTGGTAGTTAGCTTTCTGCCTGTCGTTTCAGGCAGACTTTTGATGCTGAGAAGTCCTCCTGACTAACCCCTTGCCTGCCCAGGCCTCCTGCCTCCATGCACTGTGCTCCTTCTGTCTACATGTTTTATTTCTTCCCCTGTTCTGAACCTCCTGAAATCATGCCCACGACTCTCTGTCTGGTTTCCTCACTGATTTGTGTATGGAAGTGTTCCCTAGTTATTTATCCATAGCCCTCAAAGAGTATTTGAGGTGGCTTATGGAGTGACCTTAGGATCCTTTCCACTCTGGGATTCTTTGGGTCTAAGGAGAGTGTACCAGGGCCGGGCCTGGGTGGCCATTCTTCTCTAGTGAGTAAGGTTTTATGTGGCTGTGATTATATATTTGGTTGTGACTGGTGAGCATGTCTGGCTGTGAATGACGTATCTGTTTGCATGCCTGCCTCTGAGTCTATGGCTCTCATACTTGAACATGGGCAGTGATAGGACAGGTTTGGTTTATGTTGTAACTTTTTCCGAAGACAGCCATCTCACCTGTGTCTGTATAGCGATTCCATGTTCTGTAAGACTCAGAGCAGTCTTTGGTCTTCTAAGGAACTATTCCTAAATCCCAGGTTGAGCTGAGTTTCTTAGTCTGCCAACCACAAAGCACATCATTTAGTTCAGGTTTGAGTCCTTCAGAGACCGCGTCATTATTAGTATTTACTGTCACCTGACTGGTATGCCCTACAGAACATGCTAGAAGCACTCTGTCTTATTGGAGTTTACAGTTATTGGCGAGATAGACAAGAAACAAGCTTATTCATTGACGATAAGGGTTCCCAGAAGGAAAGCAGTTGAGTGGTGTGAGGAGAAAAGGACTGGACCTTGGCTAGTTCAGACCAGGCAGGGCTACCCCTTTCCTGGATGATAGAACTCTACAGTCCTCTCGGCAGGAATTTCTGTTTTGCTTTGTTTTTCTCTAAGTTCCAGGGTTCAACCTAGGGCCTTGTGCTTGCTAGAAAAGTACCCCTAGCACAGCACTACATCCTCATCTCTGGGTTGTAGCCTTTGTGGGAGAGAAAAGCCTCTTCCTCATATGAGAATTTGCAGCAGCCAAGAGACCCTAGTACTTAAGAGTAGGGGGAAAAGGTCTAGTCAGCGATATTAATTAATTCTTGGTTACTCCCCTCACTGAAGGCCTAGTACAGACAGGGAAAAAAGGAAGATTTTTTGCTATGACTTAAGAGAAAAAGGATGAGCTGAAGGGAGAGCAAGGCTGGTGTCTGGGAGAGTGAGGCATTTCAGGAAAAGCTTCGCTCATCCATTGCCAGGACTGACAGAGGGGAGGGCAGCATGGAGGGCAGTGGTCAGCTCTGGACAACAACAAAGAGCAGTGAGCCCTTTCTCCAGAGATGCTGGTCCACTTGGGTCTCAGACCAGGCCAACCCTGAAAAGATGGTAGATAAGGCAAGAGTCCTTGACTGTAGACTTTCAGAGCCTTTCTAAGCAGCTGAAACACCAAGGCAAAGGTGCCAGTGCAGTCTGGATGTCAGTCACCAAGGGGAGGAAAGAGCTGATTTAAATATATTGATAGGGTTCTTTCCCATCCAGTCATTGCTGTTCCAGGGCAGGGGTTGTGTTCATCTTTGTACCCCCTCTGCCTAGCACGTAGTAGGTACTTAATACATATGTATTGAGTTAAATTAGCATGTATATAGGGGAGAGGAGAGATAGGCTTAGGGATTATTTTAGAGAGAAGTAAACCAGGATAATTAACCAGGACAGGTAAGCAAAGTCGAAAGAGTAGAACTTAATAAGCAAGCAGTCAAGTTGGGAGGATTCAGGTTTGCACCGAGCAACTGAGGGTACAAGGTTAGAAATACTGACCCACGCATGCCCACAATGGGAAACGCTGGCGCTAAGAATGGAGGGAAGGGGTGTGTGTGGCGACTCTTATCTGTTATCTCAGCATTTGAGAGACTAAGCAGGGAGGTTGCTGAGCTTCTGAGGCTAGTCTGGGCTACCTGGTGAGATCCTATCTCAGAATACCTAGAATGGAAGAAAGCGCTAAGGCCAAAGCTATGGAAGGCAGTGCTCCTTTCTGGAGACTATTCATGGTTTCATCTGCCCATGACTGGCATCACTTTCTGCTGTGCCCAGAGCAGGACTCAAGGTGGGTGGTGCACTCTTGGCTCGCCCCCCATTGAACTCCTTATTTTTGGCAGCATTGCTTGTTTAGTTTTCCACTTGGGGGCCACTATGAATTAGTGGGACTCAATTAGCTACCTTTGCCTTCTTTTTAGTCCCTCAGTAAGTACAGAAAGTGTTTGGAGTTGTTTTTGTTTGGGGTTTGTTTTCTTTTTTTTTTTTTAGTAGCTAGTTAGTAACCACAGCAAAACATTCTTGAATAGCCATTTTCTAAGTGTGGCCTTTGGATCCTGGGGCCCCAGAAATCCTTTTGGGGGGGCTGTGAAGTGGAAATTATTTTGAAATACTGTCAAGATGTTATTTGCCGTTGTCACTATTCTCCTGTGATTTTGCAGTGGTTTTTTCTAGAGGCTGCACAATGTGGGTGAGGTCACCGTTCTGACAATCATGGAAAACACGCTTGTGCATTCTTGTGTTTTCATAATTTACCAAGCTCAGCTTTAATTTTAACTTCTAATTTGGTAACTATTGATAGATATAAAATTTCTTTGGGGTCCTCAATAAGTTTCAAGAGGAAAAGAGACTAGCGGCAGGCTTGTAATCCCAGCACCCTGGGTCTGAAGCAGGAGGATCCGGAGTTTGAGGCCAACAACAAAACAAAAACAAAGCTAGGTTTGGAGAGATGGCTCAGCAGTTAAGAGCATCCTCTGTTCTTTCAGAGGACACAAGTTCAGTTCCCAGCACCCACATCAGGTGGTTTGTAACTTCCTGTCACTCCAGTTCTAGGGGTATTTAATATCCTGAGGGCGCGCGCGCGCACACGCACACACACACACACAAGTGAAAAGGGACTCAGAGATTTTAAAACATGTTGTTTTTGTTTAAGATAGGGTCTGCTGTGGAACCCAAATTGTCCTTGAACTTCCCATCCTTCTGCCTTAGACTCTAGAGTGCTGGAATTATAGGAGTGTGTAACCCATGGCAAGAAATTTGATTACTGCCAGCTTAGGGGTAAATTGCCAACCTGGAGAGTTACAGTGTCCAGAAAGTGTTAAAAACCTATTATCAGCCTTTGTCGAAGTATGATGAGAGTATGGGCTACTCTCATCTTTCCCAACTCTTTTTCTGACTGTCATTTGTCAGCACTACCACATCTCTATTTTTGGAACAGGTGTCAATGAACGAATCCTCCAGCCTGACGCTGAGGAGCACTTCCTGTCCTTCCCTCCCCTCCAGAGCTTCCCTCCTCCTTTTCTCCTGTCCCTCTTTCTCCCTCATCCTTTCCTTCTTCTTCTCCTGCCTGAGAGTGAATGCTGAAAGTACACAGTCAGGCATCTAAATTCCCCAGTAAGAAAACTCTAATCTAATCTAACAAATGCACAGTAGACACTGACTTCATTATTTCCTACCTGGAGCAAATTGATGCCTGTAGATCACATATGATCTATCCATTATGTTTGTATGGTCTACATGTACTTCCTGTGATGAGAATAAACAAAGCTGGTAGAAATAGCCAGATTTTTGTTCTGATTTTGTTGTTGTTTTATGAAATGGGGTCTTGCTATGTAGCTCCTCCCCCCCTTGGCCTGGAACTCACTATGTAGACAAGGCTGGCCTTGATCTTTCTGCCTCAGCCCCTTGAGTGCTGGGATTACAGATGTGAGATGCCATACCTATCTTGAAATGGCTAGGTTTTAACCTGTCACTCCACGTGGTCGTATTTCACAAAATATAGTGAACCGACATCTTTCTTGGAAGTCATAAGACCAATTTCCTGTCTGAGAAGTCTCATTTGGTTGTGTGGTCCAAGGTTGAGCAGTGTTGCAGCTGGAGAAGAGGGGATATATGAGGCTCAGAGGAGCTAGGCAGGCAGTTTGACAAGGGACCGAGATGCGTTGATTCATGTTAGTAAAATGCACGCGTGGCTGAGACCACATGCATCACTTGCTTATCTGTGCAATGTATGTGGGCATGCGACTTACATGGCACACACCTGCTTCTTAATGAGCATGCTGTGTCTGGTAGATGTTTCCTCTATGCACAGTAAATTAAATTCGTGGTTTTCACAGATGGAATCTTTGTCTCAAAGTATTTCTCACTGGGCTTGAAATCTAATTTACTGAGAGAAGTCACTGTGTGCCAGTGACCCATATGAAAAGTCAAGTTGTTGTTGTTTTGTTGTTTTTGTTTTCGAGACAGCGTTTCTCTGTGTATTTCTGGCTGTCCTGGACCTCGCTTTGTAGACCAGGATGGCTTTGAACTCACTGAGATCCAGCTGCCTCTGCCTTTGCTTTCTGAGTGCTGGCATCAAAGGGGTACCCAGAAAGTAGGGACAAAGGAGTTCCCATGAGTGTGGTAGCCTGGCAGGAGGCCTGATGCTGGAAGGGAGGCAAAGAAGCTGATGGGCTGAGTTAGTAGATGGAGTTGATTTCATTTTGTTGCCACCTTCCGGGACCAGCCTCTCAGTCTTCCAAAGAGGGGTGCCCCTACCCTCTAGCCCCTATGCTCTCCACAGTTTAGTCCATTTCAGCCTTCAGACTCCCCTGTGCATGTTTTATGTGTGTTTTACCAGTTTTCCTAGAATGGTTTCTTTCCCTCATGCTCAATTTGAATCCCATTCATTCTTCCCATGTGCCATGGTGCAGACTGTACTCGTGATCACATATCGAGAGCCCCCAAATCCTGAGTATCAGGAATTCCAGAATCGCTTGCTGATCAGAGCCCGGGAAGACTTTGGTGTGGAGCTGGCCCCATCCCTGGTGAGTAGACCTCTGAGAGTCAGAGCAGGGTATGAGGAATTCATCACACTGGATCATAGAGCAAGCCCCACTTTGGGCTCTCACATCCTTCCAGGATATTACCTTTTAGCCCCTGGGACAGGGTGGATAAAGATGACACCATAGGGGTGAAAGGAGGAGAGAAGAAAGCTGGGAAAGTGGAAGGACACCGCAGGGGTGGGAAAGGGGACTGGGACGGGGCCTCACAAGACTTTGGAGAGTGTGCTGAGGTTGCTGTCCCACAGATGAACCTCATCGCCGGCTGTTTCTATGATGGGATCTTGCTCTATGCCCAAGTTCTGAATGAGACAATACAGGAAGGAGGCACTCGGGAAGACGGTCTCAGGATTGTGGAGAAGATGCAGGGGCGAAGATACCAAGGTAATCAAGAGGGGCTAATCGAGGCCTGAGCTGACACCAGGCTGAGGGGTAAAGTACACAGAAGAGGAGACACCAGGGACCACAGGGAGAGTCAATGGATGCCAGGGACAGAAGCACGGTGCGGGAGAGACTCAGACAGCGAGATTGGGGTGGCAGGAGGTGGGCAAGGGGACCAGAGGAAGATCTCAAGTGAGGGGCATTTTTTTTTTAATCTTAGGTGTAACTGGGCTGGTTGTTATGGACAAGAACAATGACCGCGAGACTGATTTTGTCCTGTGGGCCATGGGAGACTTGGATTCTGGGGACTTCCAGGTGACGGGGAAAGGACAGGGAAGAGAAAGTGGCCCTAAAATCCAGTGGGGACATAGTCAGTGGTATGGGGCAGGAGCTTACTCCCCCTGCTGGACCCATGTCATGGTGGGAGTCTCAGGGAGGAGGCTAGGGGCAGGCCTGTGGGCCCAGTGCTCTGCTTCCTCACAGCCCGCAGCCCACTACTCAGGAGCCGAGAAGCAGATCTGGTGGACAGGCCGGCCTATTCCCTGGGTGAAGGGGGCCCCACCTTTGGACAATCCCCCCTGTGCCTTTGACTTGGACGACCCATCCTGTGATAAAAGTGGGTGTGTGCAGGGACTGGGAGCAGTCCCCCCCTTTTACCCAACCCCTGCGCTCTGCCTCCACTGACACCCACTCCCACGCCTAGCTATATTCTATCTTTGTAGCTCTCTCTCCTTCCTTCTTTCCCTCGAGAAAGCTGTGCGCCCCTTGCACTCATGTCTCCTCCCCCTGGGCCCTTTTCAGTCTTTCTCAGGGTCTCTCTCTTTCCTCCTTCAGCCCCTCTTTCCACTCTGGCGATCGTGGCGCTGGGCACGGGAATCACCTTCATCATGTTTGGTGTTTCCAGTTTCCTAATTTTCCGGTGAGTCTGAGGTTTTCCTATTCTTCACCTCCCTCTTGCCACACTGCCTCTGGCTGGGGTCAAGGTTCCCTGCTATGTGGGGTGGGAGTGACAAATCTCCTAACCTGGTGAGGGTCTCTTGGACTAGCACCTTCCTTTCTAGCCGTTTCATCGGTGACCCTTCACCGTAGATGTTTATTTTGCTTTTGTGTGTAGCCTGGGTAGACTAACAGCTTTTCTGTTTTGTTCGTTTTGAGACAAAGCCTTGCTAAGTAGTCCAGGCTGGCCTCGAACTGAAGATTCTTCTCCCTTGGCCTCCTGAGTGCTGGGATTACAGATGTGTACCATAGTGCCTTATTTGAATACTGAATGTTCTTGTTTGTTTGTTTGAGACAGGGTCTCATTTTAGAGCCCTAGCTGATCTAGAACTCGTTATGTAGAGCAAACTGACCTTGAAACTGTTATTAAAGGCATCCTCCACCAAGTCCAACTTTGAATACTAATATTTAAACTATTTTTATTTATGTATCTCCTGTATGTCTATATGAGTGTATACCACATGCACGCATAGGTGCCTCTAGAGGCCAGAGGCCATCAAAACCCCAGGACTCTGACTTACAGGTGGTTATGAGCTACCCAGGATAGGTGCTTAGAATTGAACTTGGATCCTCTGCAAGAGTAGTAGGTACTCCTAACTACTTATCCGCCTCTCCAGCCCTTGAGTACTGGTTTTGAGTAGAGTTAGGATCAAAGGTGAATTTCTATGTACTGTCTGTCCCCGGCTCCTTTTCCCACTCCTGCTAATATGTGAAAAAACATCGCACAATTCTGGATATTTGGGAAATCCATGACCAAGTCACTAACAAATTTTCTGTGTGGCGAGGTTGGAAAGTAGTATTTCACTGTGTCTTCACATGGTGGACGGCTGGAAGCCCCAGTTTATACAGTTTGCAGATGGAGCTGTTTGATGGTAGAACTCTTTTGCCTAGCATGTTCAAGGTCATAGGTTTGACCCTTAGCCTGGAAGAAGAAAACCTCTCTCCTGAAGAGAGAGGAGAGGTAGGGGACATAAGGGGAAGTGGGAGAGAGAGAGCGCTACAGCTGTGTGTGGTGGCACATATCTGTAATCCCAGCATTTGAAGGCTGAAGAAGAAAGATCATCATGGGATTGATGCCTACCTGGACCCTTTTCTCAACACCAAACCAAACCATTTCCCTCTATAGTGAGTGTGCATGAGTGCTCACCAGCATGTGGCGCGTGCCTCCTGTCCCAGTCCTGACTCTGCTGTAACAGTTGTAGCTCCCTTGCAGCTTTGTGGGTGGCAGGACAGGGCTTGGCAGCCAACTGAGCTGTGCGGTTCTTACAGGAAACTGATGCTGGAGAAGGAGCTGGCTAGCATGCTGTGGCGCATTCGCTGGGAAGAGCTACAGTTTGGCAACTCGGACCGCTATCATAAGGGTGCAGGCAGCCGCCTAACACTGTCGCTGGTGAGTCCTTGGCTCTCCTTCCTCTGAGTTCCTGTTCCCTGTTCTCTCTTATCCTGGACCTTTCCCAGCACATTGGCTTGTAATGACAGCCACTTGCACTACCACCACCATCTAATGTTCCTTTCATCCTTCCGCCTCCATGTTGCCCTTGGCCCCAGCGGGGATCCAGTTACGGCTCGCTCATGACAGCCCATGGGAAATACCAGATCTTTGCCAACACCGGTCACTTCAAGGTGAACAGTCATCTGCTTCTTCTGGTTCCCAACCATTTCATTGTGTCTCATGCCCATCTGCCACCTCTGCCCCTGAACCTCTTGCCTCCCATAGTCTCTCTCTGCCCCTAGCCAAGCTCTTGGATGCTCTCAGTGCTCCAGTATTTCCCAGACACTGGTTCTGATGCTCGATTCCTATTTCCACCCCCACCTTAGGGAAACGTTGTTGCCATCAAACATGTGAATAAGAAGCGCATTGAGCTGACCCGGCAAGTTCTGTTTGAACTCAAACACGTACGTAGTTGGATGTGAGTGGAAAGGGAGGGTCCATAGGGAAGAGGAAATGAGGAAACCGTGGCATGGCCAAATGGCTAAGAGGCTTGTTTATCACGGGTTCCCAGTTGTAGGTGTCAGAAGGAGAGAGGCCATTGCTCAAAGCGGTGTGTTTGTTTCAGCGCTATCAGTTCTTTCCTTCTCTTGTTTCCGCCAGATGAGAGACGTCCAGTTCAACCATCTCACTCGCTTCATTGGGGCCTGCATAGACCCTCCCAACATTTGCATCGTCACGGAGTATTGTCCTCGTGGGAGCTTACAAGTGAGGGGCAGGTGTAGGAGATTGTGGTGTGGTGGGGTGGGGAGGTCCCCAAATCGCATTGTGCCAAGTGATAGCCAGTGAGACTTAAAGACAGATACTGATCTCTTCCATGTCACTTGCCAGGACATTCTAGAAAATGACAGCATCAATTTGGACTGGATGTTTCGCTATTCACTCATTAACGATCTTGTGAAGGTGAGTCTTCTTCAGCCCTTCTGTCTTCACCCACTAAAAATGCCTCCATTGCTCAGTCTGTGGTCAGTTCCTCTGCTAGACATCGGGCACTCATGCTTTCTCCATGTTCCCTATGTCCGTGGTTGAGTGACAATAGGTAAACAGGGGTTCTGGGTCGCAACTGGGGGAGTTTGGATCTACCAAAGCAGTCCCATACCCAGAGAAGGCTCTTGTCTTCCTGGCCCAGGTATCTTAAATGTTTCCCTAGTGTCTCTTTTACCTCAAATGGGGGATATTAAAACCCCTTAGCTGGGCATGCCATTGTACGGGAGGTTGAGGCGGGAGGAATGCTGTGATTTTGGGCCGAGCCAAGGCTTCATAGTGAGTTTCAGGCCAGTTTGGACCACAGAATCAGATCCTCTCCAGAAAAAGAAAATAGGCAAACAAAACGATGAAAAGATATCCCTCAGATGGATGCAGGCAATGCATACCTATAATCCCAGTACTCACTAAGACAGGAGGATTGGGAGTTCAAGAGCAGCCTGAACATCATCATGAGAATCTGTCTCAAAATAAAACGAACAGAACCAAATTCCTTGAGCCATAAAAGGATGAGTGAGGTCTTCAAACACTTCTCATTTTACACTTTGACCAATATTTGACATGTTCATTCTTTAACTGTTAAAGTATGTTTATTCTTTAACTAGCATTTAACTAACATATCTAAATTTAACTGATTTTTGGGGGGACTGGGTGTTGCTGTGTAGTCCTGGTTAACCTGGAACTCGATCTGTAGACCAGGCTGACCTTGAACTCAGAGATCGGCCTGCCTCTGTCTCGTGTGTGCTGGAATTAACTGTGTGTGACAACACTCCTGACTTGATTTCTTTTTGAGACATGGTTTCATGTTGCCCAGTCTGGCCTCAAACTTATACAGCCAGAAGTTGGTTTGAGTTTCTGACTCTCCTGTCTCTACCTTCCAAATGCTAGCATAGGTGCATAATATCACACCTGTTTAGAGACTGAAATTTAAAAAAATACAGATGTTAAACTCAGAGAGATGGAAGGAAAATTGTACTGACCCTTTGTTTCCACTCGATGCTCAGTTATAACCCAGAGGCTTACAAATGATGGGGGCAGATGACCGAATCTTGCATGGGTTAGACAGGTGTTGAGAAGCAGGTTTCGGAACCCATATGCCCACTAGTGAGATCACCTAACTCTGGTTCTGATTTTCTCCTAAATTCTCAGAAAGTTTTTTAAAATTAATTTATGCCCATGAAAGCTTGCCATCTAGTGAGAGAGAGAAATGATAGGTAAAGCAATGTAGTTTTCAGCTGGAGATGTGACGATAAACACATGAGAAGCAACTCCTTTTGCAGCTTTCACAGCAGGAAACTCAGCAGCTTAGGCATCCTAAAGGTATCTTGGTACCGAGAGGACTAAAGAGGAAGAGGTCAAGGCCAGAGCCTACCGTTTATATGGACCCTGGTCACCGTGCCGAGCCTTCTAGTTGCTGTTCCTAGGGTGGGCTTCCAGAGCTTCTGTTTGAGGAAGCACTGTCCTGTCCTGGGAGGCAAACATCTGCCTCCAGGAAGCCATGCTTTTGCATTGGTTTGGCGGTTATTTCCCTCCTCTGTCTATTTTTCAGATTTTGCTGATTTACTGCCTTCTTCGCCACTGTCTGGTCTAGCATTCCTCTAATAGATCACATTCCTCCCCCACCACAACCTGCTTCCTACACAAAGCTGCAGACTAGACTCCCAGCTGGCTGGTTGGCTGTGCAGCCTCTGGAGGCTAGGTCAGAGTCTTGAGCTGTGTCTTCCTAATCAGTTGCTGGGCACGTGAAGCCACTCTAAGTGCCATTCTAGTTTTGACCGTTCCCTTCACTCTTCAGAAGATTGCCATTTCCAGGGAAATAATTGGGGATTCTCCTTATTCCTGTTCCTAAGCATTTCCCCCATCCCTTGAGCCTGGGTACCTAGATGCTATTTACTGTACTAGGAAGGGGTGACTCTCCCATTCCTCCTTCTTCCTTGAAGGATGTCATCTCAACTCAGCTTGTTTTTACTATCTCAAGATCCTTCCATTTCTAATGAGTTTTGGCTAGTGGTCTGAATATCTTTATGCAGTTAGCTGGACCATCTCACAGACTGGGGTGGCCTAAGCCACACATGATCCAGACACTTACTCTGTATCCTGTAGGGTATGGCCTTTCTCCACAACAGCATTATTTCATCTCATGGAAGTCTCAAGTCCTCCAACTGTGTGGTGGATAGTCGTTTTGTGCTCAAAATAACAGATTATGGTCTGGCTAGCTTCCGATCAACTGCTGAACCTGATGACAGCCATGCCCTCTATGCCAGTGAGACTGCTCCCTGCATCATCACTCCCCCTCCCCCCTCCCTCCCCCTAATACGTACCTTTCATATTGCTCTTCAGGCCTTGATCATTTCCTCCAAGGTAGACTAGTAGCAGTAACCCCGGGATACCCCCAAGGGAGGCTGGGAGAGGTAGACCAGTAGCAGTAACCCTGGGATACCCCCAAGGGAGGCTGGAAGAGGTAGACCAGTAGCAGTAACCCCGGGATACCCCCAAGGGAGGCTGGAAGAGGTAGACCAGTAGTAGTAACCCCGGGATGCCCCCATGGGAGGATGTGAGAGAAATACCAGAAGCAGTAACATGGGAATGAGCCCAGGTGGAACCCAGGATGCCCTGTTTAGGCAAACTAGCCAGTCTGTTTACTCTTTGCAGAGAAGCTGTGGACTGCCCCCGAACTGCTTAATGGGAACTCCTTGCCAACTACAGGCATGCAGAAGGCAGATGTCTACAGCTTTGCCATCATCCTACAGGAAATAGCACTCCGCAGTGGGCCTTTCTACTTGGAAGGCCTGGATCTCAGTCCCAAAGGTAAGAATCCGTTGCTAGCTGGGTGGTGGTAGCTCACACCTTTTAATCACGGTACTCGGGAGGCAGAGGCAGGCAGATCTCTGTGAGTTCAAGGCCAGCCTGGTCTACAGAGTTAATTCCAGAACATGCTACAAAGCTATAGAGAAACCTTGTCTCGAAAAAAAAAGAATCAGTTTCGATTCCCACCCTCTTTGGCTAGGGGAATCTTGTTCTTCATCCAAATTTTCTGTCATCCTCAGAGATTGTCCAGAAGGTTCGAAATGGTCAGCGGCCATATTTCAGGCCAAGCATTGACCGGACACAACTGAATGAAGAGTTAGTTTTGTTGATGGAGAGATGCTGGGCCCAGGACCCAGTGGAACGTCCAGACTTCGGGCAAATCAAGGGCTTCATCCGCCGGTTTAACAAGTGAGTGGCACGGAGGGTCCCAGGGACAGAACCCTTACCATTCTTAGTGAATGAGGCTGGGGGACCCCAAGGGTGGTTGAACATGAAGTCCTGCTGGTCTTGAGGACCTCGGAGCAGGTGTCATATCCTGCCCCCCCCCCCTGCAGGGAGGGAGGTACGAGCATATTGGACAACCTCTTGCTGCGCATGGAGCAGTATGCCAATAACCTGGAGAAGCTGGTGGAGGAGCGCACACAGGCATACCTAGAGGAGAAGCGCAAGGCTGAGGCTCTGCTCTACCAAATCCTACCCCAGTAAGAGCTTTGTCCCCCTTTCCAAAACTTCCTTGGGTTCTGCCTCATCCACCTTCTGAGAACTCTTTTGCGACCCTGGAAACCCTACAATGCTGCTTCTTGCCAGAGCCCTCCTGGCTACAGACCAAATGCTCTCACTGTGTCTTCAAGTGAGCTGTGCAGCCTCGTTCTGCTCCCCATCCCTCCTTCTTAGGGCACTATTCTCCCCACCCTTGTCTCAGCAAGTGTGCGCAGAACAAGTCCAGCTGGAACCGCTTAGCCTCACGTGGGTCCCCTCACAGCTCCCTAGCCCATGTGCGCCCTACTGTGCACCAGGCAGCATCTTCTCAGCCACTTTCTTTTTCATCCACCAAAGCCAGCTTCACGCTACAGCTTGGCTGGGCTGCAGCCACACACTCTGTCCTTCTCACTGCCCCCCACTGCCCGGAGCTGGGCTGAAGGTGCCCCCATGTTTCCTAGTTCCGTGGCAGAGCAGTTAAAACGAGGAGAGACTGTCCAGGCAGAGGCTTTTGACAGTGTTACCATCTACTTCAGCGACATCGTGGGCTTCACAGCGCTGTCGGCTGAGAGTACGCCTATGCAAGTGAGAGCTGTGGGACGGGGGTGGGGGTGGGGGGTGGGAAGAGACTGGGTCCTGGGCTCCTCACCAGACTAGTCTGCTCTAGAGTTCTCTTATCCTTCGGCTTGAGGATGATTAGGAACCTGGGCACACATTTCAGAGTCTCTCCTTTTCCATCCTGTTAGGTGGTGACACTTCTTAATGACCTTTATACCTGCTTTGATGCCATAATCGACAACTTTGATGTCTACAAGGTGAGAGCTGAAGCTGCCCTCCTTCTAAAACCCATCTGAAACACGGTTTCCTAAACCCCCATACTATATCCACTCCACAATCAATGCTTCCCAAGATTTTCCAGCATCCTGGTGCTCTTTAGTGGATTTGATTCCGGCAAACAAGGACACTCTGATCTGACACCTGTGATTCTCAGGGTTCCCTAATCAAAGCATACTTTAGTTCCTCTCTCTCTGGGGCATTAATATAGACACCTTCCTGAAGAACCTCAGAGGATGTGGGCACGGATTGACTGTGGGGTGAGGGGCAGGACACAAATACATGTTATAAAGCTCTTTGTTAAAGTTGTTGAGTTGGCTTAATTGTCCTTGGAAGTAAAAATGTGCTGGATTTGAATACTGATTTTATAGATAATTATGTGGTCTTAGGGTTTCTTTGAGCCTCAGTTGTTGCAGTAATAGATTAGGTATATGAAAACCAATGGGCTGGTGAGATGGCTCAGTGGGTAAAGGTGCCAAGTCTGATGACTTAGGTTCCATCCCTGGAATTAATGTGATGGAAGGAGAGAACTGACTTCCATAGGTTGTCTTCTGACTTCTGTGTGTGTGCACATGTACACAGAAATAAATGTGAGAAATAGGTCTTAAGAGTGCCTAACATTGAGTATGGCATATGGCAGATAAAAATGCTGGGCGTGGTGATACCCGCTTGTCATCCCAGTACTTAGGAGGCTGGGATAGATGGATCACAAATTTAAGATCAGCCCTGGCTACCCAGTGAGAAGATATCTAAACATAAATGAGGACATTTTAAAGTTTACTCTCCTTCTCTGATGTTTCCCTAACAAAACGAATGCAAAACCTTTACCCAAATTCATCAATTGTTTTTATTTCCTCCTATTTATTTTAGATGTCTTCCCCCTCCCTGGAGTATTTGTGAATCAAACCCACAGCTTTCCCCATGCTAATCTGTTCTGCTACTTGGCACCATTCCAGGTCCTCTTTTATTTTTAAAAAACTCATATAATTATCATGTGAACCGTTTGAGAGGAAGTTTTAGACACAGTACCCCTCTATCCCTAAATACTTAGTGTGGGCTCCCTACAAGGTTCACTGTGCACCCTAGGTTTGGCACAGTTATCAAAATCAAGTGGCTACTTCTTCCCTCTGACAGTCAGGCTGCCTGGTCCCTGTTACTGAGCCTGGTTTACCTTCTTTGAATCTTTTGGTTCTTTGGATTAGGATCCCGCTCCTACCATTTGTTAGCAGATGGCCCTGAGTGTTTATCAGGTCCTGGGGATAGCGAGGAGGAGTTAAGTATTCCCCATCTGACCTCCTCTTATCCACAGACTCTCAGAACCATGGCATGTAGCTCCTAGTGAATGTGGCCAATCACGGCCTCCCAGGCTGTCAGGATGACTCCTGGCCATGTCCATCTTATATCCCTGTCTCACTCCCATCAATATAGCTAGAGATGACCTCTTAAAAAGTTTTATTGCTGGGTGGTGATGGCACATGCCTTTAATCCCAGTACTTGGGAGGCAGAGACAGGTTCGAAATCAGCCTGGTCTACAGACTGAGTTCAGGACAGGTTCCAAAAGCTACAGAGAAACCCTGTCTCTGAAAACAAATAATAATAAAAAAAAGTTTTATTATTTCATTTATCTTTGTGCATCTATGTGAATGCCACATGTGTGCAGTTGCCCATGGAGGCCAGAAGAAGATGTCATAGTCCCTGAAACTGTTATAGGGGATTTGAGCTGCTATGGGTGTGCCGGGAACTGAACTCAGGTCCTCTGGAAGAGTAGCCAGAGTTCTAACTACTGAACCTACAGATGACCTTTTAATTTTCCCTCTAAATCAGGTGGAAACCATTGGGGATGCCTACATGGTGGTATCTGGCCTTCCAGGCCGAAATGGTCAGCGTCATGCACCAGAAATTGCTCGCATGGCCCTAGCATTACTAGATGCAGTGTCTTCCTTCCGCATCCGCCACCGACCCCATGACCAGCTGAGGTTACGTATAGGCGTTCATACTGGTAAGACTGATTCTCACCCAGCCCTAGGGTCTACTTGTCCAGGTCTCTCCCAACCAGCTTGTTTTTATAGGGCCGGTCTGTGCTGGGGTTGTCGGTCTGAAGATGCCCCGGTACTGTCTTTTTGGAGACACAGTTAACACGGCTTCTCGGATGGAGTCTAATGGTCAAGGTGAGGACATCAGCCTTTACCTCCAGCCTTGACCTGGATCTGTCTTGCTCTTTTCTCCTTTCTGGAGTTCCTCACGTCTCTCAGAGGCTGGGGAGTTTTTAGGTGCCCTGTCCTTGGGCATATATTGACTCTCATAAGGGTGCATTGGGAGGGTAGGTAAAGCCACCTTCCTGAGGGTGGCTGACTGGGTAAAGCACTTTCCAGCTGTGCCATTTTTTCTCTTGCTTTTTTTATTTGACTCTTCTTTATCTGTCCATTCCTGGTCCACACTACCCCAGCTCTAAAGATCCATGTCTCCTCAACCACCAAGGATGCCTTGGATGAGCTAGGATGCTTCCAGCTAGAGCTGCGTGGGGATGTGGAGATGAAGGTGACTGCAGGATGTGGGAGGATGGAAGTGGGAGAAGAGAGGGAGATTAAAGGCACTAACACAGAAGAATCTCAACTATGCTCATTCCTCTGCCTCCAGGGAAAAGGAAAAATGCGAACATATTGGCTCTTAGGGGAGCGAAAAGGACCTCCTGGCCTCCTGTAAATCCCAAGCCAGATAGTCTCCTGCTGCTGGTACTTTGGACAATGACCACCGTCTCTCCATACAACAAAAACAGACATTGTCATATGAGATGGAAAACACACACACATACACACACAGAGACAGAAAAAACAAGAACAAAAACAGAACCCTGCCATATATGGAAGTCACAGCCCACTGCAGCTCAGCCTTGTACATATACCTGCCCCCTCCCTGGCTTCTTGTAAATATCTGTATCTAGACCAGAATATTTTGTCCAAGTATAAAACAACAACAACAAATCCTGGTGTCATTGTCTGGGGTCCAAGCCATCCTAAGGGAAGAAAACTGGGTGTGGGCATGGTTACTCACAGATTCAATGGGTTGGCAGTTTCAGGAGGAGAATGCTTTATGAGAAACCCTCACCAAGCACAGAGAAGTAACTCTACCCATACCTACTGTAGTATAAACAAAAGCAGAATCCAAATTCCCCATCCACTTGCCTCCTCAACTCTTAGGCTGGAGTTGTCCTTGACCCTCCACACCCCTGCCCTCCTCCCTGGCAGGCAAGGGAAGACACTGCACCCATTTGGTGGGGGAAATTCTCAAGTTCATAAGGCAAAGGCTGTCCCAGAGACAAGGGCACTGGTGTTGAGAAGCTGCAGTTCTTCCGGAACGGTGTGTCCAGTGTCCTGATGTTACTGACACCCTGGAGGAGTATTAGGATGAAGACAGATGCCACCCTTCCCCAAGCCAGAACAGAAGAGCCTCTCTCCCCCACCTAGCACCTAGTCACATCCACACACCGGTAGCTGCGGTGCTCTCTGCTTCCAGAACGTTTCAGGCTGTTCCTGGCGGTAATCATGAGGCTGTGAGGGAAGAGATATTGAGTAACTCCTGGTCTCTGGGGCTCTCTGTCAACTTCTGGGTTTGTTGTTTTCCCAAGTAAGGTGGGTTGGTTCTCACCTTTGTAGGGGCTGGAAGCCCTGTTTGGACCAGCTTTGCTGTGTAGTCACGGTGTGTTACTGACTCGGCCTCAAAGAGCTTCCTGGGAGGGTCTTGTTCTGCCTGCACCTCTTTACTATGTAGCCCTTGGAGAGGTCAAGGCCAGTCCCAGTTTTCCCTTCCTCCTTGCCCTCCCTTTCCCCCTTCCCAGGCTCTCACCAGATCTGGTGGTGCAGGAGCATCTCCAGCATAGCTTCCCGCTTTCCTGTGGGAGGGCAGAAGAGGAGTCTGGTTAAGAAGCAACTTCAGAAACAGAGTTGAGAAGGGAAATCTTGGGGTTTGCCCTTAGAGCCGCCAAAGGGTCCACAGTCCTGCCTCTTTTTCTGACCACTGGACTCTTTCTGACCCCATCTCTCATGCTTCACACCTCGAAGTGGCTGACAGATGTTTCTGGGGGGCCGGTATGAGTCTTTCTGGGTGGTGCTGCAAGGCATGGCTGAGTGAAGTTGCATGCTGAGCAGTCCCTCGTGTCCGTGTCGAAAGAAGTAACTCTCGGAGCTGTCCTGCGATCTTGGAATTTGATCCAACTGGTTGGTGGCTCTCTGTGGACCACATGTTAAATGACCATGAGCCCCCTTCCCTTGCTGGCCCTCATCACAAACTATAGGCTTCTCTAGGGAACTGGGACCCGTCTTCAGGAAAGGGGAGCAGGCCAAACCGTCATACCTCTTCCTCCCAGTTGTGAAGGAGGCACTGGCCACGCGGCAGTGTTTTACAGAGAAACTCAGATTTCCTTTCAGCCTCTGGGGGTTTCAATGGCCCCCTCACTCCAGGCTCTGAGACTTGCAGAGGTTCCCAGGGTTGTCGGTGTGGCTCACAGTAGCAGAACTGATACCATGTGCTACTATTAGGGAACATATCTGATGGGGGGTTTCCGGACCCTTGAGGAATGCTGGAGCTGACCTTATGACCAGGTCCAGAGTCAGCATGGCCAGGTTCAGAGACAAGACCAGGTCCAGGGGCAGGCCCATGCCTAGGCTTAGAGGTAGGACCGGTGTCCTTGCCAGCATCAGAACTCTGGCCAACACCAGAGACCGATCCGGAGCAAGGATCAGAGCTGTGAACAGAGCTCCGTCCAGGATAAGAAGCAGGAACAGTGCTTGAGCTGGGGTTTGTCCTACAGGGATTCCGAGCTATATAAGAAACATAGAGGGGCTGGTAGCCATACGTCCCATGGCCTATCTGATGGGGCCCAGGGCAAGCAACCTCGAGAAGACTGTCGGAAGAAGGCTCTGTGAGCAAAGAATACTGCACATGAGGCTCTGCACATAATACGGATGGGGCAGGTATGGCCGCTAGGGCCGCCCTAGGACTGCCACCCGAAGGAATGGGTTCGGAAGTGCTCTCCAGTCCTTCGGAGCTGGGCCGTACATCTAAAGATCTGAAAGAAATAAATACATCAAGGTTGTCAAAATCGCTGCAAAGTTAGTCCGTTGACCTTCCTTGTTCTCATAGCCGTGGCTCTTACCGCGATGGAGATTCCTCCGTAGACTCGGTCGTCTCCATTTTCAGAGGCTGGCTACCGGGTTGCCATAGAGACGGCAAACAACTCTATGAGACTGCGCACAACTAGAGCTGGGCTGACCCGAGGTGGCCGGGCAGGACAGGAGAAAACAAACTCTCTCCGGGGGCGGAAGTCTTAGACTTGGCTCTTTGCAGTTGTCTCAGCTACATTCGGCCTCACCTGGGCTTTTAAGGTTCCACAAGCATGAAACCTCACCTCCATGCCCAACTTGATTCCTTGTGACTTACGGGGATACATTGGCCACAAGTACAGAATGGACATTATCAGTATGAACTCTTGTTTGCTTGGTTCATGGTTCATTCCCTAATGAACCAAGAGAGAGAGTGGTCTTTTTTTTTTTTAAACAATTTAAGGATGCAGTTCAGTGGTAGGAGCGCTTGTTGTCTGGTATACCTGAGGTCCTGGGCTCCATCCTCAGCACACAGATATGGAGATAACAGCTAAATGGAAGGAATTACAGGACAATAGACAGGTCTCTGTCTTGTCATCCAGGCAAATTTCAACTGCTATTTTTTTTTCCCTAGAGATTTGACCTAGAATGAACCACTAGAAACTAGTAGATCTGCACTATGTACTCTTTTATCCACTGCCTGGGCCGTAGGATCTTTTATCCTGACCCTAGTCAAGAAAGATCACAACCCCGAATCAATTTTCTTTCACCTTTGTGGTACAAATTTGTTACACAGTTAAGAAAGAAATACAAAATTGAGGGAGAACAGTTTATTTATTAATGTCATAGGATTTATTTCCCTTTTCTCCACCCAAGCATCCAGGTCTGTGGTCCTGGGTCAGCTGGCAGGTTTAGCCAGGCGGCCACTGCAGCTGTCGGCCTCCGAGGACGTGAATGTGCAGGTGATACACGGACTGCGCGCCCATCTTCCCATCATTGACCACTGAAATGAGTCTGCCGTCAGGGTTCAGGATCATGGGAGAGGTCAAGGACTAAAGATCACCTTGAGAAATGGAGATTGATAAGGAAGGAGACCAAAGGACACAAACCACTCACCAAGTCGATATCCATCTTTCAGACCCTCGGCCTTTGCCATCTTCTTGGCCACAAGGAGTAAATGTCCTAGAAGCTATAGGGAGAGGGACAAGGGTGGCTCCCTTCACAGGAGTCAAACCTCTAGCTTAATCCAGGGCTCCCTCCTGACAGGCCCCTGGCCCTGTACTCCCCACCTGCTGGTCTTCTTCTTCAGCCTGGCTAATTCGAGGAATGGGCTTCTTAGGAATGACCAGGAAATGTACAGGAGCCTGAGGGGCCACGTCACGGAACACCAGACACTGGAAGCAATGACAGGTGAGATATCAGTTACTTCATCAGACCCAAGGGCACCTATGAAATTCTCAAGAGGGTTGGGCCCTATGGGGACCTTCACCTGCTGATCTTCATATAGAATGTCAGCTGGGAGGCTTCGGTCCAAAATCCGGGAGAAGATGGTTGGCGCTGCTCCTCCAGGAGCTGCTTTCTGGGCCTTGGCCACTTCACCCCCATCAGTTGCACCTGCATTTCCTCGAACCTGAAGGTGGGTCAGGGGAACCGAAGGGAGAGAGCCGGCAGTAATTTCCCCATGCACTTAGTTGGGGCTGAAAGGAGCTGGGCTCTAAGAGTGTTTCTAACTTCATTCTTCTAAGAACCTATTAGTGGTTCCACTCTAGGGCAAGTCCCTGGATTTTAGAGCATGCGCAGCAAAGGCTGGGCCAGATGATGGTGGGTCTGCTTACAGAACACGCAGTAATTACTGTGTAGGATGTAAGAGGGCAATTGATTCCTGCAAGTATGCCTAAAGACATCCAGCATTGTACAGGTGAAAGGATCCAGCAATGTCATGCTGAGACATGCGATGGGGAGGCAGGAGTCTCAGGAACTCCTCACTCTTAGCTACATTTAGGAAAACTCTAGGCTAGTGTGGGATACATAAGACACTGTCTCCATAAGCAAACAACATTGAGGTCTCAGTTCCTATGCTACCACTGAATACATCAGATAAACCCTTGAGAGTTTCAAGAATGGTTGACTCCTGTCCTAAAGAGAGCCTGAAGCTCTTTACTGTGTTACCGTGTTATTTCTACTGTGTGTTTTCTGATCTTTAAGCCTTGCTTCTTGATTTATATTTTAAGTATATTTGTCCTATCTGACATTGGCTGATCTTTCATTTGGGTGTCACATTTGATTCTTACTGTACAGGCCAGGGGGTAGCCCTGCCTCCTCAGTCTCCTAAATGCTGGGATTACAGTCATGTGCCACCATGCTCCGCTTCTTACACTGGATTGTAATTCCAGTAACTTGAATCAGCGGAGTCATGTAAGAATTCAGCTACGTGAACTCGGGTCTGTTAGAGAGGATAGGAGGCAGGGCTATCCCAGTTTCTCACCGGTTCGGAGAAGGCCCGGTATCACTGCGTTACACTGAAGCGAAACTATGGGATATACTGAATCACTGTTGGAAAGTGTGGAAGATCAAAGAGCAATGCTGACGCGCATTGTAGGGCTAGAGATCCGAGAACAGGGAGAGCTCACTTCCTGGAGGGGCACAGCAGAGGCAGGCCGAAGCACGCTCCCGGCCAGCACCACCAGCTCGGTCCCAACCTGGAAGCCCTGGCTGTCCCGGGAAGCGGTCGCCGCCAGATCCCTTCTCTGGCGGACTCGACCGCAGAGTCCCTGAAATTGACCCTTGGGAGAGACAGTGACTCCGCATCGCGACGCGCGTGCTGGTCTCGGAACGCGCCAGTGCCTGCGAGTCCCCAGGTCCCTCTGATTGCTTCTCACCTGCGCCACCCGGGGCCCCGCGGCCGCCAGGGCTCTGCGCGCGGTGCGCAAACCCACTGCCAGCAGCACGGCAGCAGCCATCTTCCCGGAGCCTGTGGCCTTGCGGGCGCAGCCCATTGGCCGCGTCCGGCTGGGGGCGGGTCCCGCCGTGCGGATCATTGGCTGCCCCTGCCAAAGCAGGGCCAATTTTTGTTTAGTAGCGTGAAAATTCTTTTTCGATTGGATCCCTGCTTAGTTTCGCTCTGAGATACATTCCCACTCCATTGGAAGAACTAAATATGGGGGTGGGATTTTTTTCCCTCATGGGCTCAGGTTCACCACCTTGACCAAGCTTTGGTTGAGGCTCCAGAGTGGGTGGGACTTGCCCGCTTTCGGCCTGTCCCTTTTAGCTCTGGCCCCCACTGGTGGGGGGAGGAGGGCGGTGCCTCGCCACCTGCTGCACAAAAGGCTAAATGTAGTGCAGACCCTTCTCCGCATTGGCCAGGAGGGCGGGGGTTCTGAAGACATTCGGAGCTTATTGGCTCCAGAAGTCACATGGGCGGAGCTAAAAGTGAATTGGGACTAAGTTTTTTAATCTGCAAGATAGGTTTTAATCTGTAGAATAGTTACCTAACCTTTTCTATCAATTTCAGTCCTTTGACCACTTCAAAGATTTAAAACATATTTAAGAGTTTTTTTAAAAAAAATTGGTCAATTTTTATGTTTATTTTAAGTTTATTGTTTTTTGTTTTATGTTCTTGCTCTTACATCAATATTATGCAGTCAGTTTTCAGGGCACTTTTTTCCCCTTAAACAGGTGAGGATAGGTGCATCCTATGAATGCTGTACTATGTATTACAGTGTTTTTTTCACTTCCTAAGTCGCGTGTGGTGCTGTTAATTCTGTGAGGCAGTGAGACAGGTTTGCTTTGTATATACACATTCTTTAAAATTGTGTACATGTTTCTGCCTGTGGGGTATGTGCATGTTGAGTGCAGGTGTCCGTGGGTGCTAAGGAGGCATAGAATGACCTGGAGCTGGAATTACAGGCTGTTGGGAACCAATTGATGTGGTGCTGGTAGCTGAGTTTCAGTTCTCCCCAAGAGCTACAGTATGTGCTTTTAACTGCTTAGCCATCTCTTCAGCACCTAAAGATTTATGTGTATGTGTGTGCGGGTGTATGTGCAAGTCTGCATGGGTGCCTGCAGAGGCCTCCAAGAGGGTGTCAGATACGTAGAGCTGGAGTTACATGTTGGTGGTTGTGAGCCACCAGATGCGAACCAAGTTTCCATACTGTATAAGAGCAGCAAACATTCTTAAGCACGGAACCATCTCTCCATTTCCTTATATTCTGAAAGAAGAAACACAGTATTCCACATGACAGGCAGAGGAAGAAGCATCACTCAGAAGTTCCAGGACAGCCTGGTCTACATAGCAAGACTCAATCTCAAAATTCATCAGTATCCCCTCAAACACTCACCACCTGGTAAGTTCTGGTTTGGCACAATAGTGCAAGTTACCCTTATATATTTAGAGGCTGTTTTGTTTTTGCATGTGGCCTGGTATATAAATGTTCAATAATTGTTAAATAGTTGGTGTTTCACTGTTTCACTCTTTTATATATAGTAATGAATTGTATGTTTATTATTCTTATATTTTTCAAATTAGTATAGTTTCAAATTAGTTTGCAATGACTACATACTGTGTCACCAAT
>JAQHUG010000048.1:3839163-3872310 GCA_028555095.1 Dicrostonyx torquatus
AGATGACCTTTCTTAATATCAGGAAATGTAGTATCACCTTGCCCCTGATCCCTAGATGTGAGACTTGAAAGCTGTGCCAGAGAAGGGCAAAGGGTAAGAGGAGCTGGGATGAGAAAAGGATGGGATTCTAGGGAGCATTAAGTTTTGCAGCTGGATCTTCCTTTGGGTTTTCACAGAGTGCAGGCAACACAGGTTATTCCTGTCTTACAGATCTGGCAACCGAGGCCCAAAGAGTGAACCAAGCCAACAAAGCCTACCAGCGTCAAACTGTCGTATGGCCATAAAATCACCTATGGAGTTCTGTCACTCCCTGGCAGTCACAATTATGACACTGACTTAATCCTCTTTATTCCAAACACTTGCCATCACCTGCAGCTGCTCTCTACAAGTTGTGAGCTTTGCTGACCTCACCCACTGTCTCCTTGTTGCAGCCCATGCCAATACACCTGCTCCTGAACCTCACTAGAGAGCTCTTATTCCCTTGAAAGCAGCTGTTTCCTGGCATCACGTCCCCCGTCTGTAACATCCCTTCACTTCTTCAGGCCTGTTCCTTTGCCTGCTTCTCCTCCCTATCCTGACACCATTCCATCAGCATCCATTAGTCTAAATAGTTTTGCCTCTCGTCTCCAACCAGATTCTCACTTCTAGCCACACTAAATCCTAACTATGCACTTGCCATGATCTCTGATTCCCCAAATCAGCCTTCCCCAGAGCTCACCTTTCTCTTCCAGTCCCTACTCCCCACTAATCCCTTGCTTGCTTCACAGAGAATACAGATGTCACCAGAGGGGAGCTTTAGGAGGTCCTACTCCCTGTAGCTCATATTCTCTTCTTTGTTTTAAGAATGAAATTTCTCTTCATCAGAGCAAATACCTTCACCTCTGCCTCAACCTCATTCTCCCTTTCCTCCATGTCTGAGATCTTCTCCCACCAAGCATCTCTCCTCCCTTTTGCATCCTTCAAGATCTTTTTGCATGGAGGCCTCTTTCCCCTTTCCTTCTTAAAAAGTTGCTTTCTTGATCTACAGCCCGGGTTTTGTCTGATTTCTTTCTTCTACTTCTTACCCAAGCTCCTTGAAGAGATGCCTTCAAATTACTAGATATTTAGTGTTTGCCTCAACCATGCCAGTGTGAAACCACACTGCCCAAAGCCTCCAAAGACTTACTAACTGCAATGTTTTTGCTTTATGGAGCCCCAGCTACACCTGAAATCACTGGCTATTCTACTCTTCAAACACTCTCCCTCCTTAGCTTTCTTGAAACTCTTCTCTTAGTGTCAGGGCCAGTGGCTTGAATGTGGCCATGATAGAGGAAGATGGCTGGAGACAGCCTTCATTCCACTTGATGCTGTCTCTTGCCTGTAGTTAGAGCTGACTCTAAATTGAGTCTTGACGCTACCTGTCCCATATAGAGCCAGGTTAGAGTCTATTGACTTCCATTTTATTGTTGATCTTGGCCAGGCTCAGAAAGGCCTGTGCCAGTTGTTGACAGTGTCTGCCCCTGGAGGAGGGAAGAGCAGAGGTGAAACAATCAGGTATGGGGGTCAGATTTAGGATCAGGCTGGAGGCTACTTGGGCCAGGGAGTTCAAGGGATCTAGGGTGGGAACTGGGATGGCCAGAGACACCCTGCATCTGGAGGGCCTCAAGGTCAGAGTTGGTGAGGATGGCATCTCGGAGGGCAGGCATCTCTGCAAAAGGCACATAGTCTGCTCCTGGGGATGGAAAGCAGTGCAGGCATGGGATGTGGGGTGGGCTGAGGATAGAAGGCCTGGAGAGGATTGGGGGAAGGGTGGGCATGCCTTTCTGCCTGCCCTTCTGATTACAGATGCTGACATGGTCCCCTGCACTATATTGTTCCCTCACCATAAGGTCTCCCTCCTCTTCGCCTGGTCTCCTCAGTCTCAAAGAAAGTCTCATGTTCCTCCCAGCGCCGGTCACAGGCCGCACAGAGGAAATTCGACTCAAAACTGCTGCAGCAACAGCCTAAGGCAAAAGTGCACCAAGAAGAATATAAGGAATTAATGTCATCCCCACGAGCTGACACATTCTTGCCTCGTCTTCATCCTATATCTGCTTCTCCCCACTCAAACACCCCTTTGCACTAGAAGTTACCGCGGTGCCTGCAGGGATGCGCTCCAGTGGCTGCATGCTCTTCATGAGTATGCTTACAGCGACATTGGGCTTTCCATGCTTTGGGGTCGAAGGTGGCCCGTCTCTTAAGCCAGAACTCACCCACCTCCTCTGGGCGTGATGGGATGAAACAAAACATGAGGCACCTGCACTGGCTCACGCTGCAGGGCACCGACAGATCTGGGAGAATGGGGATGGCGAAGCATTAGACCAGCATCTGGAAGGACCTGTTCCCCTCTGCAGATCCTCCCAGATCCACGTTCATCTCTGTCTCTCCCTCCAAGACATCAAAGGCTAGGGTAACCCTCCATACTTGATAAGTCTGGCAACTTCTTTCCTACCTGAGATGATCTGGTGTTCTTTCAACAAATGTCCACAAAAGCACTTGGACTTATCTCCAATCCGGAAACAGTCCCATAAGTAATGAGGGCAGCGCCAGCCAATGTAGAGACCTACATATGGAGGGATTAACAGGGAAGAGTGAAAAAGAAAAAAATCCTACACTCCCTACAAGTGTTTTGATGGGCTCCCTGGAGTGGGGGTGAGCAGTCACCACCACACCTTATACCTGTTTCCACTAGGGAGCCCTCCCTCTGGCCCTTAGACTTTTTTTCATTAACGTTTCATTATCCCAAAGTATCGTCAGTTCCCTTCCTATCCCAGGATCCACCCCATGATCGTCAGCCTAACAGAGATACAAGATAACAAAGGCAGTCTCCAGTTTCAGAGCAGGCCAATTACAGATGACATTGTTTGAAGATGAACGTGAGGCTCTAGTGATTGTTAAATCTGTCTTACCTCCCCTCTCCATGCTAGAGTCCAATCTTTCTGAAGTGTTTACGGCGAGCAAGAGAGAAGCTAACTGATCTGGTGGACAGTGGGTGATGGGGATTGGCTCCTGAGGAGAGTTACTAGTGAAGGACCCTGGAGAAAAGGTGGAAGTTGGACAGACCTGGTGCCAAGAAGTGGGAGGAAGCCAGCGCTTTTACTCTCCAGGCTGACACGTCTGTCATCCCTTCTGTGTCCTAGTGTTATGTAACTAACACCCTCTATGATCCTGAGAAGGGTGGCTGCACCCCATTCTCCCAGATCTGTCGGTGCCCTGCAGCGTGAGCCAGTGCAGGTGCCAGGGATCAGGTGGAAGGGGCAGGCCAAAAGTCATGGCTGGAAGACCAAAGGATCTAAGTTGTGAGGACTGGAAGATGGATATGGAGAGGAGAGTGAGGCTAGTAGCCTTGTGTGCAGGGTTAGCAGGCGGCAACCAGAGCCTGGGTTTAGCAGTGGGGTCTGGAAGAATCCTGCTTCACGGAAAGTCCTATCGCAAGTCAAGGCAGGGCTAGACAGAGGTGACTGGAGAGAGTATTCCATTTTTTAATATTTATTTATTAATTATGTAATAATTAATATTACATAATTATTTATTTATTAATTATGTATACAATATTCCTGAAGGCCAGAAGAGGGCACCAGACCTCATTACAGATGGTTGTGAGCCACCATGTGGTTGCTGGGAACTGAACTCAGGACCTTTGGAAGAGCAGGCAATGCTCTTAACCACTGAGCCATCTCTCCAACCCCCGAGTATTTCAGTTTTAGTTCAGAACCTTGCTTGCGTCCTCATGGGGGACTGAAGCTGTGGGACCCTGATGCCTGGCAGAGGTCTCAACAGAAATGCCACCTCTTCTAAAAGTTATCCCTGGCTTCCTCATTAGAGAAGTGGCTGTATTTTCATCCATATTTCTAATCCTGCCATGAAAGAGATGTCAGAGAAGATAGACTGCCTGATTGAAAACGAACATGTTCCTTTAGTGCCATAATCCACAGGTCTGTGCCCCAGGCCAGGTGTTCTTATCTTACCCATAGTTCATAAGGTTTTAAAACCTGTTCACGTGTGGCTTTTGCTTGGCTGCCTCCAGTGCCAGGATCCTGCTGTACCCGGAATGTTTGGTTGAGAGCACAGGGAGAAGCAAAGTCACAATGAGTGGGTGGGAGCCAGGACTCCACTAGAAGAATTCTGAACTCTGCAAAAGCCAAACACAGTGGCTGAGCAGGTGATGTGCAGACGTGAACTGGAGTCTGCCTGAAGACCAACGCTTGACCAGTTTAAGCACGGATGTCTAGCATCCAAATGAAGAGTCTGAATATCTCAGATTCTATTATTCTATTCTATTCTATGCCCTTAAAGTAGGTAAACTGCATCTGGCTCTGGACTCCATTCTCTGATTCCAAACTCTCTTCCTGTCAGAAGTGGACTAAGCAGGCAGAGGAGACATTATCTTGAATGTCATTCTGACTCAGTACAGCTGCATGGCCATACTTGTATATGAACTCTTAATTTCTAGAAGGTTTCCATACTATATAAGTTGTCATTACATGAGGGATACCTCTGCATCCTTGACCTCTCCCAGGCTCCAGATTCACAGGGCCATCTGTTGGTGGCACTCTCACCAGCATGTTCCACTCAACACCAGTATCAGTAATAGATGTTAGCATAACTAAGCAGATTTCACTATCAGTGGAAACTCAGAAACCTCAAAACCTTTCAATGCTCGTCCTCAGATCACCAGGTTTTTATATGCCCCACATCTGTTCTCAGACAAGCCAAAAACTTGTAATCCTCCTGCCTCAGCCTTCCAAGTGCTGAGATCATAGTTGTGCACCACTACACCCAGCTTGACTATCTCTTCTTACCCTATTATTAGCTCCAGCAGTCTTTCCTTCCAGTGCCTATCATTAGTCTAGCTCCCCAGCTGGGGGCCTCTTTCCTCTGTCTCTGTGGGACTCATGCACGTTGGTTGAGGGATCTTTGCTATTTATTTTTTTGAGGCAGGATTCACTGTGCAATTGGAGGACAAATTTTATCCTTGAGACCTTTCTGCTTGCACAACTAAAACTCAATGCTTGGAAAATAGTTGGTGCATAATAACTGTTTGCTGAAAGAATTTTTGGAAAAACTCAGATCTGCATAACACATATATTCTTAGGGAGTCTTGACTCAATATCTTCAACATTGGAATGATACGAACCCCAAATATCTTTGTGCAGGATTGAGTACACAAACCACTTGTTTAAGCAGGAAAACACAGACTTTTAAAACAAAGAAGAAATACAGAGGTCTTGAAGAGTGAGGAGTAGACAGGGGGATCTTAAAAGAGGAGAGAGGGGAGTGGGCAGAACCTACATTTGCAAGAAAAAAGTATCAGTAATAGATGTTAGCATAATCTAACAGATTACACTATCAGTGGAAACTCAGAAACAAATGAGACTTAAAAAAATAGAGATGAAGGGGAGAGGGTCCTTACATGGAGGTGGGGTGTGCAAATTACATAAAGAAGGATAAGAGTATAGGGTATTCTAGTTTCTTTATCTCTTAGTCCTGTTGATGTAGTTCCATTATAAGCAGAACAGAAGGATGATAGACCTGAGCAAACGCAGTGCTTTCTACTGAGTTTATCTACACAGTTCAGAATCCTACAGTATCTGAGTGGCTGTCCTACTGAGATTAATAATCCTTATAAGATGGTGAAATACATAACACAGGTAAATATGCTTACACGCAGTGTGTCATGTGTTTACACAGCTCACCTGCACACCCATTTCAGAGATGCAGCTTCCCCTCACAGGACTCCCAAGAGCATAGCTCGGTGGGGAGGGTGCTTGTCTAGCATACACAAAACCCTAGCACCATGTAAAACCAGCTGTGGGGGGCACACACATGTGACCCTAGCACTCAGGAAGTAGAAGTAGGAGGATCAGAAGTTCAAGGTTATCATCAATGACTATATAGGAAGTTTGAGTCTAGGGTCATGGCCTGGACTACATGAGACCTTGTCTCAAAGGGGGATATGAATTATGAGCAGTGGCTTGAACTCCTCTTTGGTGGGGACCCTCAAGGGCTTTGAATACTCAGATGGACATGGATCTGGCATGCAGATCCATACATCAATGGAGTAAAGGGACCACAATCTTTTGCCATATCCATATGAGAACAAGGCTACTAGAAACTGGCCAAGGTCCTGGGGCCACTCTGCGTTAGGATTGTTCTGGTATAGAGTATGTGGGTGCTAGATCTGGGGCTGGCCCGCAACTCTTCTGTTGTTAACAATTTTAGTTACTTTAATACATCTATCTATTGGTGCTTGGACTTCACATGCAATCTGTACTTTTCCTCAGGCCAGCCCACCTGTTCCCATTCTAGATTCCAGCCAGGTGGCACGGCCATTTCTACATTGAAGGGGCAGGTTCCCATATCCGTTGGATCGGAAGTTGTCTATGGGCCTGTTACAGGCCTCTGGAAGGCCACCAGGGCTCACCTGTCTGGATGGCCTTCAGGGCTGAATCCTTCTCCCATTGGAAAAGATACTTCACTTGAGTACCAAAATGTTCTCTGTGCATTGCCTTAGCCATATCCACCAGCTCTGCCCGCTTAGCAGGGACCACTGGGCGGCTTGTGTAACCTGGGAAGGGAGGGGCTGAGTAACCAGTGGGCAGTGAAAGGACCTTAAAACTAAGAAGAGCCATATGCAAGAATAACCCAGTCCCCCCCACTTCTGGGTAAGTCACGGGCAGTGCAAGAGTCACAGGGATAGAGGAAAGGCAGGAACAATTACCACTAACTCTTTTCTCCGTCTTGCTCACATGAGGCTTGGGCTTGGCTGCAGGAGCAGAGACGTTACTGGTCCCCACTATTGGCTGCTCTTCCCCTGCTTCCTCCTGCTTTGCAGATGTGGCCTGACTGGAAGGTCCTGAAAAGGAGTGCTTGGGAATGTGTTCAGATCCAGGGACCTGGGTCTCTGGGCCTTTAGCAGGAGAAAGCTTATGAGGAGATGCACGGAGAGTGACTGCTGATGAGAGCTGAAGAGACTTTTTTTTGACCTTAGAGCTATGAATCTCATCTGTAAGGCTCTCCAAAGGGATCTCGGTGATGGCTTTTTCTAGAGAGGTCACAGACTGGGGAGACTTTGAGAGACTTTCAGAGACTGGGGACTCTAAGGAAACCTGGGATGGTGCGGGAAGAATCTCAGTGGTAGGGGACTTTAAGGGAGTTTCAGAGTCAGATGGCTCCAAGAAGCTCTCATAGGCCTCAGTCTCAGGGTTTGGTGAAGCAGATGTCACAAAAAGGGCGTCAGAGGCAGGAGGCTGTAAAGAGGTCTGTGAGCTGGAAAGATCCAAGGAAATTTCAGGGCTAGTGGTCTCCTGCAAGTCTTCAGCAGAAGTGTCGTTTAAAGAAGGGCGTTTCTCTGCATACTTGGTGTCCTGAGGACCATCTGTGATCTCATCTGCTTCCATCTAGTGGTAGAATAAGGTACAGGCTTCATTAGGTTGAGGTTGGAGGGTCTGTAAGTCAGGGCATAGCCCCAGGTTCAGGATGTTACAGAATGAGGAGAAAATTATTAGTGCGCCTAAGACATCGGAAGGAAGGAAGCAGAATTCCGGGTTTCAGGGTGCAGAGCCGGAGGTTCACTCTCACGCAGCATACTATAGTAGGTTGGCAGGGAGCTGTAATTTAAAGATGGAAAGACAGAAGCAGCCAGAATCCCATCAGTAGCTGGTAGCAGAGGACCATGCCCCAGGGAGGGAGCCCCAACAGCTACCTGGCCAGTCCAAGGGCAGAGTCTGAAGCATGTCTAAGGAACCTGGAACTATAGTTATGGAGTGCCAGAGTCTGAAGATGAAGCCGGAGTTGGGGTTGGCTTCCAGGAATACGGGAAAATGCCACAGTGCATACAACAGGACTCTGTCTATCCTCTGCTTCTGTCCAGGGACCACACACCTCCTCCTTTGGTCTCATTCATGTTCAAGGCTTCAACAACTTTCAGCTACATGCTGTGTGTACATTCTCTCCCTCCCTCCCCCACCCCAAGACAAAGTCTTACTACATAGCCCAGGCTAAGTTTCTATGTAGCCCAGGCTGGCCTGAACTCCTCATAGACCTCCTGCCTCAGACTCTTGAGGATGGTATTACAAAGGTGCATCTTCATGCCAGGCTACTACTGACTTCTAAGTCCATGTCTCTAACTCAGATGTCTTTTTCTCTGTGTGCTTTGGATGCTTCATGCCAGATATTTCCAACTGGCTGTTCCACACACCTCAGAACTGACTTTGGAAATACGTGAAACACCCCAGTCTTGTTCCCTAGCACTCATCTGCAACTAGAACCAAACACTCCCCAAATGGATCCTTTTCTCTCCATTCCCTCCATCATGTTCTCATGATCTCCCGCCTGATTGTATAATAAGATTGGGGATTTCTACATCCCCAATGAATTTTCTCACTCAGTCTTCCATTCATGAAACTTTCATTTTATAAACAGCCTAAACCAACATTGGGGCCAGGTGAGCTCAGGAAAGAGAGTGTGATACACAGTGACAATGTGAATGGCTTCTCTCCAAGATGTCTAATTTACCCTAGGAAGATCCAAGAGGCAAGTTCTCTGTCCCCTTCCAGCAAGATCTTTTGAACACACAAAACATTCTGGCTCAGCCTAAAGGATTACATTCAGGTTTCTTGGACATGTCATTCAAGGTCTGTTACCATCATGCCTGACTCCCTTTGGGTGCCAAGGACTGAATGATGGCCTTTGTATGCTGGCAAGAAGTGCTCCATCACTGAGCTACATCCTCAACCCTTGGTCTTTTTGAGACAGGTCTCACTCTATAGCCCTGGCTGGCCTAGAATTTGCTATGTAGACCAAGTTGGCTTTGAACTGGCAGCAATTCTCTTGCCTCTGCTTCCCAAGTACTGGGATTACAAGCCAGTGCCATCACTTGGCTGAAACAGACTCTGTCATCATCTGTAAATCCATCATCATTTGCAAATGCTACCTGCTGATTCTTGAGTTTCACCATTCCCTAGTGTTCCCCATGCATCAGAGATGGCAGCTATCTTAAGATGTTACATCTTCTCTTCCTCCCTCCCTCCCTCCCTCTCTCTTTCCCTCCCTCTCTCTTTTTTTAAGTTTTGAGACAAGGTTTCTTTGTGTAGCCCTAGCTGTCCTAGAACAAGCTTTGTAGATCAGGCTGGCCTTGAACTCACAGAGATCTACCTCCCTGCCTCCCAAGTGCTAGGATTAAAGACGTGCACCACCATCACCCAGCTAAGATGTTACATATTAAACTCATTAGAGATATGGCTCAGCAGAGGACCTGGGTTCAATTCCCAGCACCCACATGGCAGTTCACACTTGTCTGGAACTCCAGTCCTAAGGCATCTATCTGATCCTTTCTTCGGGGCTCCAGAGGCACTGTACACCCACAGTGCACAGACACACATGCAGGCAAAACACATATATACATAAAATAAAGCTAATGGTAAAAAAATAATTAAGCTCACTGGAGTCTTTCTCAAGGGCAGATTAGGGAAGGGGCAGAGGTAGGATGATGGGGAGAAAGTAGGTGGGTGGGATAATGATGAAAAGTAGAGAATGAGTGGGGAGGGGCATAAGGTACCAGGAGAAGGAAGGAGTAAAGGGTTGGGGTGGAGGGCTGTGGAGAAACTACATACCTCTGAGCTTAGGCTTGGTGGTTGCAAGTCCTTAGTTTACCTGGTTTGGAGGGGGAAGTACTGGTCCTGACCGAGGGAATGAACGGTTTTGCTTTGGATGAGCCAGACTGTAGTTGCTAAGTGAGAGGTCTTGTTGTTAGGTTTGTTAGGAAGACCTGGGCATCTGCAGACCTTCGCAAAGGGACTCTGGCCCAATTTGAGGAAGGGCAGTAAAGGGAAGGGACAAGAGAGGTCCAGGGCCGATGAAGGATGTACTTGACTGAAGCCTCTAGAACCCAGACCGGGAAGAGGGGTTCTGGCATCGATCTCCAGGGCAACCGGAACGTCCAGTAGTCTCCATAGCAACAGTACGCTGGTCATATGCGTGGGTGAGGTTTCCTGAGGGGGCTGCTTTGGATCTAGGTGGGACCGGAGTTGAGCGAGTCTCTGTGTAGGCTGTGCCAACAGGACTGGGAGGAATATGTTCTGAGAGGAACCTGGTTCTGTAAGTTTCTGGAAGGTTTCTGTACTATTCTGGCGTTCACTGGATGCTGTGGGGACCTGAGAGGTCACCCGGGTTCCGTGGTTAGGGTGAGAAGGAGGTTCTCAGGTAGGTAGCTCAGCAGGCTTCAGTTAGAGGCCAATAGGATTTGGTGGGGGCGGGTTCTGCGGAGAGGGACCAATCAAATGGGCGCAGGGCGGAGCGCCAGGCGAGCGTCACGCCGAGGACGCCGCGGGGCCTGCTTTATCGCCGGTTCAGCGCAGCCCGGAGTCGCCCAGGCCTGAACTCCTACCCAGGTCCCGGTTACGACCCCGGGCCCGCGAGGACGCCGGAGGCCACCCCCCGGGCGTGGGGAGCGGAGCCGCGGGTCAGCTCTGCGAGCGTCCCGTGCTGGCCTGGCCGGCCCCGCCCCCGCCCCGGGCCATGGCCCAGCCCTTGTCCCGGCCCCTCATCCTATCCCAATCTCAGCTTTGGCCTCCGGCCACGCCCTCGCCCCACTTCCCAAACCTGCCCCGGTCCCGGCCAATGTCCCAGCGAATGCCCAGGACCAGGTCCCCGCTCCAACCCCAGTCCCTGCCTCTGACTTGGCCGCTATCTCCGCCTCGGCCCTTGTTCCACCCCTTGTCACAAATCCCAGCCCAGTCTCTGACCCTGTCCCATTCCCAGCGTTTGCTTAAGCCCCTGGCCCAGCCCCAGCCCTTGCTCCCGTCCCCATTTCCCTCACTCCTTCCATCACATCTTCTGCCCTTATTTGAGCCCCAGTGCTCAGTCCAACGCAACCCAGTATCTCAGCCTTTGCCCCCATCTCTGTGTTTGCCCAAGTCTCTTCCGCTGGCTCCCCGCCTCTCTCATACTCTGCCCCTCTCCCAGCCTCGACTCAGGTCTGGGCTCCAGTTGCCGCCAGCCCTATTGCTGCTGTTGCTGTTTTCTGTCCTTGGTCCAGGGGCTGGTGAGTGCAGAAACAGGAAAAAACTGAGATAAGGATGGGGTTCCGGGGAGGGATGGCTTGGAAAGGGTCGGGAGAGGTGGGACTTGGGGAGCTAGGTCACTGGGGAAGAAGTGGGAAGAAATAAGGGAGAGAAGGGCTTGCTTACACAAGAGATGGTTTGGCAGACTTCAAGAGTGGTGTTGCTTAGCTGGTTCAGCAGGTGGCTAATAGTCCCGAAAAAGCTCTGTGAGATCTCATTTCTTGGTGTTCATCCTGACCCCTTAGGTCTGGCTTTTTATGGAGGTCTTGGGGGCTTTACTCCTGCGAAATTCTATGGAGATGACATAGTCCTGTAGAATAGAAGCTTCAGTTCTAGCTCGAGACATGGCCTAAACCTTTGAGATGCCAAATACACATTCCAAACAGTTTTGAAGACAATATGTTGCATTGCATAGATGGATGTGGGTTAGTTGCCATTATAATGAGCTTTCTTGTGCTGGGTCTTTCCCCAAGCAAGCACCACTGGGCTATGGATAATTTGATACTTTTAAAGCATGGCTGAACCTCAGCAGCATTCTACAGATGGGGAAACTGAGGCTTGGTGAGGGAGTAATTTGTTCAAAGTTGTATTGTGTATAAGTGGCAGTAGTGGGGCTAGAAAAAAGGGTTCCTAGTTCCTATGACATACTGGTTGGCTCCCTCCCGTCCCCTCCCTCCCTCTACATTCCAGGTTGAAGTACTCTTCCATTGGCCCAAAGCATAATCTCTTTTCTTTCTAGTCTGTCTGCCCGGAGGCTTAATTCATAAACAGTTTCTCATTTGTCAGCTGTCAGTCTTTATCCAAGCATAGCCTAAGAAGTCACTTGGTTGGGAGGAGTGGCCCAGCTGGACTGAGGGAAGCAGTCTAAGGGCAGAGATGACCTCAGCCCCAGGCCACCTTTGCTGAATGGCACTGGGACTGAGGTGTGCTCAGCAGTCTTTGGCAGTAACAGCTGTGGATGGAGGTGGGTTTCATTGATCTCAGTGGGACAGCTTTAGTGTACAGCTTGAGATCAGCGCATTCCTGAGGTCACAATCCTGCAGAGATGTGTGGGTGCAATGTACCTATGTGTATAACAGGGATCTGTGGGAATGGTATGTGTGTGGCATGTGTTCATGCTTACACACTGGTGACATGCATTTTATCTGAGTGTACATGAGCTGATGTGGTTTTGGAGTGCATACATATGTCATTGTGTGAGGGGCAGGGGACATGTGATGTGGCCCACACACTCTCAGCTTGGCCCGCTCTTCTTATGAACGTATCACTGAAGTGCAGCTTGTGAAAGGAAGGGCCCAGGGTGGAGAAATGGACATCCTTTGTTGACGACTGCAGAAGCAGCTGATAATCAGGTTTTTGGTTTTGATGAGGGGAGTTTGCACACACTCGTATGATTTAGGTGGTGGGAAAGGTGTTATTGTAGAAGGGACGTCAGGGCAAGTTCACTGGGACGTGGTTCTTCTGGTAGGCCCTGTTCAAATCCCAAATCAAAGAGTGAGATGAATAGGGCTGTTTCCCAAGGATTCATCCCGCCTTCAAACTCCTTCTAAGTTCCTCCCAAGCTTGCTGCCACTTTCTCCTTTTCCTCCAAGCCCATCCTGTGACACCCACCGCCCCCATGGCCTCTGGTTTGCATGGAATTGGCTTCTGCAGTTCCCTGATTCTCCAGGCCAAGTAAACTCTTTGTGCTCCTCTGGTGCTCACTTTAGGAGGAGCAGCCTGCCTTAACCCCAGCAGAGGGCACTCCAGAGCTCTTATTGCCTGTAACAATAGTGTTCAGGGCTGTTCAGTTTGGGGCTCCCGGAGGCAGAGCTCTCCCTGCCCCTTGTCTGCTTTCGATACCTCCCCACCACTGTCTGAGTGCAGCTCTGAGCCTCTAGGTTGCTGGGCAGTGCAAGTTGGCTGTTTCTCTTGTTGAGATTGGTCTTCGGTTGGCACAGCAGTGCTGTCATGGCCTATGAGCCACTCTGGCCAGTGGCTTCTGCTTGTATAAGGTACTTCTGGAGTGTGACTCTTCAAAGGTGCCCCAGTTTAGTGTGGCCAACCTGTTGTCCTTCAGCAGCCTCCCTTTACTAATGCTCCATGTCTCTGTTACTTTAAATACCTCATTTTGGGGGGTCATGACTCCCATCTCCAGGAGTAGAGATCATCAGATTAGGGAAGCCGTGTGGGTATTTCTTGTGTTGCTGAAATCTCCCCTTCCAACCTCTACTGTGTCTTGAAGACACTTGAGTTCACCCAGCTTCTCTCCTGTCCGGAGACATATTCCTGGGCTTCTTTGGAACTGTTTTGAAATGGGAGAGTGTTGAGAGAGGAGAGACAGAGAGGCCATGAGAGTGCTTTATATGGGGACACTGCCTGCACTCTGGAGCCACCTTCTCCTGTCAGGTATATCCTGTTACCTTCACTGCCATGACACTCCTGTTCTATGTGCATGTCTGGCTAGGGCCCGTGGCTTTCCTGTCCACCATGGCTCTGCTCCTGACAGCTGTGATCAGGGATCTGAGCATTTCAGCTATACACACACACACACACACACACACACACACACACACACACAGAGCAGCCTGGTCTACTCCAAATATTCCCAAGTAATTTAGGGTGCCACTTAGTCACCGAATGACTGTCTTTCAGGACCTCCTCCTGGGAGAACACCCTGGCTATGCATTTTGACCCTAGAGGGTCTGATCACTCTCCTCTCTTGGGCACTGTCGTGGTGGCCTTCCAGCTCCTGTTCTTGACTCTGCCACCCAAGCAGCTCCCTTGCAGCCTCACCACACCTTCCCCTCCCCTCTTCTGCCCTGAGCTAGTATACAGACAGCTCTTGTGAAGCTTCTGAGAATTTTTACTGCTCCTAACCACTGGGGCATAGAGAAGGGCAGAAAACAAGCAAGTTACACAGTTCTGTGCTGACTCCCAAGCCCCACAGGTGGAGTTCTAGCTTGCTCAGTGGCTTAAGAGCTTATGCCAACATACACACACACACACACACACACACACACACACACACCTTGTTTTGTTAGGCTTGGTAAGAAGAGAATAATACCTCCTAAGTTAGTGACCTTGATGTTATATGAAGGGTCCTAAATTCTCAGTTCTCCAATTTTTTTGTGATAGAAATTTTTTAAGATCAGGTTTTGTGAGGAACAAAGCAGATGCTGGCTAGGGTAGCATAAACCACAGCTCCTGGCTGGTGGAGCATGCTTGTTGACTTGGTGCTGTTGGTGAGGAAAAAGGGCTTGTGACCAAGTGGAAATGCCTCTGTCCTCCCTTCCGCTGACTCCCTTCTGCTTCCCAGGAGGCCTTTTCCTGACCGATTACTCCACCTGCTCACCCCGAAAGCTCAGCCCATTTCGCTCCTTTGCCAGCACCGAGCTCTTCCACTTCCATGTTCCTGAGGACACGTTCCTGGCTGTTTGGAACCTCATCATCTTCAAGGAACAAGGAGGAACCTTTGGGGACCACTGCCCAGATCAAAGTGTGACTGTGTGAGTGTTTGATCTGTATCCCCAATTTCCAACCCTAGTTACTTTCCAAACTGAATTATGACGATTTGAGATCTAAACACGCCCCCTGACCGTGACCTTGACTCTTATGCAGGTTGAATAAGGCCTCCCTGTCACGTCACCTGACTTCTTGTTACTGTGAATACCTGAACTGACCTATTGCCCCTTATGAACTCCATCTCTTTCTGGGATAATTCTGTGGTATATGTCAGCATACAAATCTGTTTGTTTACTAGTGATGAATGACAGTTCTTTTTTTAACCCCTGTTTCCTAATTCCTACCCCACTGCCTACTTTTCTCTCTTCCTTTCATGTCACCCAGGTATTTCCGCTCTGGAGCACCCCCTGTCATCAATCCCCTGCATACACACTTTCCAACAGACACGGTTGTGCCTGGGGTTTTCTCACTCACCCTCAGCTGGACACTGCCCAACAGAACCTCAGGCATCTTTAACGTCAGCAGCCCCTTACCTGGGGACTGGTTCTTGGCTGCCCACCTTCCCCAAGCTCATGGCCACATCTCTGTCAAGGTGGGTTGATGCTGCCTGGGACAGGAGGGGTCATATCTTCCCATCCATTGCTGCTGAGTGCTCACTGGCATTATAGCCTTGTTACCAGAATGAGCAACAGCACCAGACTGGCTGGGATGGGGCACTATTATAGGCCAGCAGGTTAGCTTGTGGGATGGCCTGTAGTCGAAAACTGGGACATGTTGGTTCTGGGTAGGTTGAAAAGAAGCTATGAAGTCCAAAATCTGCTGTACAAACACAGCACTGTTTTATTTTTTATTTTTTTATTTTTGGTTGATAATAGCCCTGAAATATCTTTCAGGCCACATCCTTGTCTCTAGCTCAGGCATCATGGTTTCAGGTCTCTCCTTTGCCCTCTGAGAAACCATGAGAGAAGATTTTCCTAATGAAAGAAGCTTTAGATAGCTAATATCCTTCCCGAGGGTTTTCCTAATGAAAGAAGCTTTAGATAGCTGATATCCTTCCCCACCATTACCTTCCTTTCCTTTGAATATCAGCATGGACTTTAACACAGCGGAGATTGTCAGTCTGAAGGGCAGGGTCAAAGGTCAGAGTGTTTCTTTAGTTTGGAGTGAAAGAAAATACCACAATGTTTTCCTGTCACTCTGGTGTGTTAGACAAGTTGGGATTCCTCCTGGGAGTGAGGAAGTACATAGGTTTCCTCCTTCTGCCCGTTGTAGGAGAGGGAAGGCGTGGTAAGCTGGACACTGTTAGTCTGGTAGCCGCGTGTGTTGAAGGACAGAGAATGAACAGGTGAGGGTTATAGAGTGTTATAAAGTAAGAGCACTAAGCAAAAAAAAAAAAAAACAAACAAACCAGTGGTGTTTGGCTTTTGAGGATTAAGAGGGACAGAAATTCCCAACCAGGTGAAAATTGCCTCTGAATTGGCATAGCGTCTTGACCAGTTTAGGCTGAGTGTTGTGAAGTCCAAGAAGACCTGGGAGATCACCTGTGTCTGGGCTCTTGATTCCTGTTGAACTAAGGATTTTTATACTAGGAAGAATGTCTTCATTGATCTTTGGCCAAATCTCAAAGAGACTGCCTCATGATCTTGTCTCACTTTGTAAGAACTGAGGGAAGGATCCTCTAGCCCAGGGGTTTTCAACCTTCTTAATGTTAGATTATTTAACACAGTTCCTTATGCTGTGATGAACCCCAACCATAAGGTTATTTCATTGCTACTTCATAAATATAATTTTTCTACGACTTTAAATCATAATATAAATATCTGATATGCAGGATATTTGATATGTGACCCCTGTGGGGCTTGCAAATCACAGGCTGAGAACCACTGGGCTAAAGGCTTCTTCCTGGACTAGAGTCCAGCTCTTGTTCTAGTTATCACTCTAAGTAAGCAGGAAGCACATGGAACGTACACCTAGTAAGGAATGTGGAGCTGAGGCCTGCATAGGAGTGGCCAGGATTGCTTGGGGATAGCAGTACAGAGCAAGGCTTCCTAGAACCTAATGCACGATTCTAAGTGTCTAGATCACTGGGGAGTGAGAAGACAACCATGCCTGGCATACATGTTTCCATCTAGAGAGAGTTTTCAGTCCCAGCAAGACTTGGTAGTGCAAATGGAGGCCTAGATAGCCATGCTCCCTGCAGTGTGGTGTGAGAGAGAAAGGGCACAGTTTGATTATTGGAGGCTGCAAGTCTGAGCACTGTGAAGTGCAGCTCTTTGGACGTGCCTGTTCTAGAGGTTGGATGGGCAAGGCTGTGGTTCTTCTAAAGTGTTGATTACCTTCTTGGATCGTATATGGACCTCTAAGGATTCTTTAGTTCCTTGATCCTGGCTAGTTTCCTAGACTTAAACCTATAGGTTTACTATCTGGAACCTTCTGCATTTCCAGCTTGTATCTTCTTGTATCATGGTTCTTCTGTAAGGTGTAGCAAGCACAAGAAGTGGTATGGCATCAGGATAACCCTGGTGGGGGCAGGAAGGATCCCAGGGAGATAAGGCAATACTGTTTCGAGGGTCCTCCTAGGCTTTGGGCATGAGCTTAGATCTCTCCTTAACCCTTTGTCCTTCAGCTGCTTTGCACTAAGCTTGGGTTGGGCGCTGGAACACTGAGGTAGATATGACCTATGTTGGTGAGATGTGATGATGCTTTGAAAAGATGAAGAATAGATGGCCAATTCAGTACGGTAGATGCTGGAGGTGGTGTTCAGAAACTGGGCAGTGAGGCCAGTTCAGTACAGTAGATGCTGGAGGTGGTGTTCAGAAACTGGGCAGTGAGGCCGATTCAGTACAGTAGTATGCTGGAGGTGGTGTTCAGAAACTGGGCAGTGAGGCCTCAGTGGGAGGACACAGGGAAGTATTTCACCTGTTGGAAGTAGTGGGTACCAAAGCATGGGAGGAGGCCTGAAGGAGGTCAGAATGAGCTAGGTGGACAGAAGTCAGACCAAAGAGGGCCTAGAAGTTTAAACTGTATTTTGAGGGTGACATGAAGCCTCTAAAGGCTGACCTCCAGTCCAGACCCTCTCCTGAATCGTGTGGTGTGGTGGGACTTGGTGTTTTTGTTGCCTTTCTTTTACCTCGAACCCCTGCAGTCCTGAGCTGGTCTCATGACTCTTCCTCTCTGCGTCCCCTTCCTCTCATCTGCCTTGTCCTCGCCACTCATCTTGTTGTCTTCCGTGTCTTAACAAGTGTTCATCCCAAGACTCCCATTTACTAACCTGCCCGCAATGGCTGGCTTCGGGGTTGTGGGTACTGGCTGTTTTCCTAAATAGCAGGGTATAGGTCTGAAGACTTCTCTTTCCAATCTAGGATTTGTGTGTAAATAAAATCAGGTAAAATAATGAAAATCACTAGATAGAAAGACAGCAGCAGCTAGGTTAGAAGGCCTTCCAGCCATGAGGACCAAGCAGCTCCATGTTTCAGCCACAGTAGGCAATAGCTGTTAACAGCGCCTCCTTTGCTTTCCCTCCCCTCATAAGCTATTTTATTTATATTTCAAATAGGTGACATATGTACATGGTACAGCCTTTTAAAGGCACAAAATGCCCACAATGAAAAGTGAGTCTTCTTCCCTTCTGTTAGTCTTGATTTTTCTCTCCCTGTAGGTAACTAGTATCCAGATTTCAAATCCTTCCACATATCATTCTTTCCTTCTTGATTGGTCTTGTCTTGGCAGTTATGACTCCCATCATCCTCCTGATTTTCCTGACCACTATCCATCCTCTGTTTTATACCAGGCCTTTTCTTTTGGACCACCAACCAGCTCCCAAATCATGACACAGATTATTCTTATTATCCTTGGCCTAGTTTAGGCTCATTTCTGGCTAGCTCTTTTAACTTAAGTTAACCTGTTTCTTTTTACCTACCTTTTGCCTTGGGGCTTATTACTTTTCTTACTGCAGTATTTCTTACTTTTACTCCTTCTCATGTCTGGTTTGCAGCTGCCTGACTTCTCACCCTGGGCGTCTCCCTCATTCTCTCCTCTTTTTTTCTCTCGTCTTTTTTCTCTCTAGATTCCTTCTCCTATTTATTCTCTCTGCTTGTCAGTTCCTCCTGTTCCTCTCCTGCCTAGCTATTGACTGTTTAGCTTTTTATTAGACCAATCAGGTGCCTTTAGGCAGGCAGGGTGAAATAAATGCAACACATATTTACATAGTTAAACACACATCCTTACATCGTTAAACAAATACAGCATAAAGAAATGTAACACATCTTTGCCTAGTTAAAATAATATTCCACAACACTTCCCCCCCCGCGACGTTTCTGCTTGATCTGTGTGTGCTGTTGCAACCTGAGGCTTGGTCTCAGAAGAACTCCTTTTGTTTTTCATTCTCTTTTATGGTGTCTATGGCAGAGTTGTTTTAAATACTATCTATTACTCTTAAGAGTAGACAGCCAGTCTTACATTCTGTGAATCTCAAACTATATATACGAGCTTTCCTGACACCTTCAACTGCTTCTAAGAACGGTCTCAAGTTTAATATGTACAAAGCAAAGCAGAGCCCCAAACTCTGACTCATACTTCATTTCCAGGCTTGAGGGGTTCCTTCTGGTCGTCTTCTTCCCAGTAGATAGTGTCACTGCCCACCAGTTGTTCAAGCCTCAAATGTATCATCACTCTTGAGTCTTACTTCCCCATGACCAATCCCTAAAGTATGTTCCTCAGCTCTTAATACACTCTGCAGATGCCTCTCCACCTAGCGCATTTCTAGTGCTCTCCTGTACTACCATAATAGTAACCTCCTAAATGCCGCTCTGCTTCCTCTCCTGCCCTGCAGTCTGTCCTGTTGTCATTCACTTCTACATTGATTGGTGTTGACTGGCTGAGGACAGGAAAGCTGGGGACAGAGGAAGCCGCATGTCCTTGAGTACCTTCAGTCTGCAAGCCTGTCGTAGTCAGGATTTCTCCTGCCGTGGTAGAACACCATGACTGTAGCAGTGTGGAGAGGAAGGGGTTTCTTTCAGCCTGCAGCTCTCAGGTCATACTCCATTGCAGAGGGAAGCCAGGGCAGTAACTCAAATAGGGAAGGAATCTAGAGGTATAGGAGCTGATACAGAGGCCATGGAGGAACACTGCTTACTGACTTGCTTTCTCTGGTTTGTTCAGCCTGCTTTCTTACAGAACCCAAGGGTGACCCCACCCACAGTGAACTAGCCCCCCTATCAATCATCAATCAAGAAAATGCACCATAGACTTGCCTACAGGCCAGTCTGCTGGGGGGCACTCTAACAATTAGGCATGGTGACTTGTATCTGTAATCCTGTTTCTAAGAGGCTGAGGTTGGAAGATTGGCATGAGTTGTAACCAGCCTGGACTACAAGTCTGGACTATAGAATAAGACCCTGTATCCTCTCCAAAGAACAAAAAAGAAAAGACATTCCCTGTGCCCCACAAAATAGGAGGAGTTCCCATAATCCAAAGCTTTTTGCTAGGCCCTCCACCGTTCTTGGTCTCTGCTTAATATTGAAGAAGAGACTGGATGTTGAAGGAACACAGCCTGAGCACGCCTGGTCCTGATCCTTTCCTGAACTCAACAGTAAGCATGGGAGCAGTGTTTCTTTCCCTCGGCTGTGAGGCAGGTGCATCCCAAGCATGAGACTGCATGGATTCCTGTGTTCAGCGGGTGGTGGACTGGGGGTTCTCTGAAATGTATTGCCAGAGTATTTCTGATCCATGGGTTTGACATGAGAAGTGAGGGACATCTGCTTTGGATGTCAGAGATGGAAAATTCTGGATAATTGTATCACTTAAAGAACTCTCTTTTGGACACCCATCCTTCAGCTTGACAGCTGTCTTGTTTCCAGCACCTCAGATGTGCCAGGCGGTGTGCTAAGCATCGGGAACACAACTGTGAGATGCTAGGGCAGGGTGGCTGCCTCTTCTGACCTGGCATAGGTCAAGGCTTCCCCACAGCACTGTGGTCAACCCAAAGCCCAAGGCTTGGCTGACTCGTTCCATGGCATGAAACATGGTGGAATGTCAGGGCCTGGAACTTTCCCCCGGAATGAGGCTTTGGAGGCACATCCTATCAGAACAACCACCATAATGAGCCATAGTCCCTAGTTTATCAGGCCAATCAAAGGCCTGGTCTAGAAGGTTAGCAAAGCCTCATTCAGAGACCCTTACTCCCTTTAGCTGATGGGTTTGTGGGGTGTAGAAGAGGTCGCTGCTGTGGAAGGAGAGCTGTGATGTTGAAGTGACGGGGTCTTGGTAGCTTGTCCAATACAAGAGAAGCCTTGGGAAGTGTGGTGGCTGTCCTTCGCTGTCCAAAGAAACAGTCTGAGGTCAGGTCAGAGTAGCTGTGAGGGGACAGATTTTGTCTTCATAAAGGTCAGTGCTGTCTGCAGCTGGGCTGATTCATGTGTTTGGCAGACATTCATGGCAAGCTGTGCATAGCACGATAGGCCTGTGTCAGGAGGGCCAAATCCTTTTCTCAAGTTCCAAATAGTCTGGAGGTTGCTTGGGAGGTAGTAAGTAGTCTTCACTGGTGTCCTGGAGCAGAGGTCAGATAGGCACACGTCAGAAGGGCAGCCTAGAGAGCAGGAGCAGTTAAAGGTTCAGACTAGTGGTGGTGGTGGGAGGGTTGGACTAGAGGCCTAGGAGGAGCTTTCCAAGCCCGGAAGAGCCAGTGATAGTTGTGGAATGGGATGGTTTGCTGTTGCAGTGCATGAGGGGATGTGCTGTCTAGCAGTGTACCAAGAGGAGGGCTGGGCTGGGAGAAGGTAAAGCAGAGCCACAGTTTCAGTTGGGCCTGAACTTGAGTCCTACACTTCATTCAGTGTTGGGTCCTTGAAGACCAAGATAGAACAAAGGTGACCAGAATGATGGTCCTGAGAGCTGAGGGAATGGCTCAGTGAGTAAAGCACTTGCTTTACAAGCATGAGGACATGAGTTCAGATCCCCAGAGCCCACATAAAGCTGGACAAGTCGCATACATCTGGAATCCTAGTGCTTCTGTGGCAAGATGGTGGCAGAGACAGGAGACTATCTGGAAACTCACGGGCCAAGCTGGTGGGACAGCTTAACCCGGCTCATACAGCTGTGAACGAGATGAGGCCTCAAGCAAGGGGGAGGGTGGAGACAGATCTGAGGTTCCCCTCTGCCGTGTGGCTGCGCTAAAGTATAGGAACACACAAATAAAAAGGCCATTCTCCTTTGAAGAGGCTGTCCCCTCTTGGTATGTCTTTCCTCAGCGTGTCCTTTTCCCCCAACCCTTGTAGTTAAGTCCATTTTAAAATGTTTTTAATAAAAAAACTTAATAAAAATGACTACTCAGGTAGGAAAAGTTTAGAACTTAGCTCCAGAATGGGAGCCCCGGGAACTGGAGGATAAAGGGGTTTCTTCAATACCCCTCCAGCAGGTTATGTTAGTCTTGGTTTGGTAGTGTCCCCACTGTCTCTCCTGCTACCCATTTCTGTTTCAGGGTCTCCAGGACGAGTGTCAGTACCTCCTTCAGCCACAGCTGATTGTCCGACGTTTGCTGGATGTGGCTGTGCTGGTTCCTGGCCGTCCCTCAGAGCAAACCCTCTCCCCCCACAATCGTTCAGCCTTGTATAAGTGAGTAAACACTCCAAACCTGCCCTGCCCTCCTCTGGTCTTACACAGGGATCCGTCTTGCTTTCCCTCTAGCCAAAGTAACCCAGGTTCCCCAGGGTGGGTCCCATCCAGTCTCCTCTCCCCTCACACAGAGGAAGGCCTGACCAGGCCACCTGTTCCTTCCCTTTCTTTCTGTTTCCCTCTCATGTCTCTTACCTCTCTGCCTTTTCTTGCCCCCAACCTGTCCTCTGTTCAGGGTCTTTGTGCCCAGCTTCACTTACAGGGTTTCAGCACAACTGGTGTGTGTAGGGGTCCGAGGGGCATCTGCCTGTCCCCTGACACTGCGCCTACGTCCCAAGGCCCCACCACTGCACAACTCAAGCTCTGTGGCCTGTGGAGGTGCCTCAGTATGCCAGTTGGAGTTGGCCCTGCCCCCCTGGGGGCACTGGGTCTATGTGCGTGTGGAGACACCATCCCGTGGCCCTGGCAGGATCATCCGCTTCCAGCTGTGTGTACGGTTACAAGGTCAGAACCCCTTCATCTGCCTCAGCTCCTGATCTATGCAGGAATGTGCCTCAAGTAATCTGGATGGCTATGTTCTGAGACCCTCAACCACATCCTTACAGTTTCCTCTGCCCCACCCAGGTTCCTTCACACTCCTGAGGTTCCATCTCCTTGGAACTTCAGGTCACTGGGCAGCCTTCATAGTATATCTTTGTGCCTGACTTGGGACAACTAAAGGGTTGCTCTCTTTCTCCCTTCCTTCCTTCCTTCCTTCCTTCCTTCCTTCCTTCCTTCCTTCCTTCCTTCTTTCCTTCATTCCCTCCCTCCCTCCTTCCCTCCCTCCCTCTGTTTCTCCCTCCCTCCTTCCCTCCCTCCCTCTGTTTCTCCCTCCCTCCTTTCCTTCCTCTTTCCTTCATCTCATTTTCAGTGTCCTGGGGTAGATAGGGCCAGCCAGGACTTCAGGAGCTGCCCTTGGCAGCGCTCACAGTTGTTAGGACAGCGCCTCCCATTAGCTTATATTAGAGTGTTTTCACTGCTTTGAGGAGGACATGTGATCCTAATTCCTCTACTCTGACTTTGGGGAGGGACAGATGACTACTATGTGGCAGTTGACTTGCTGTGACAATTAGGAAACATCTGGACCCTGTGTCATTGTCTCGATGCCTCCTTCTCCAGGCCCATCCTCTTTTTAGTTTACATTCCTTCCTCCCCTTTGCTAGCTCAACAGGAGTTGGGCTCAATTCTGGTCTGTGGTGGGGCTGTGGGGCTGTATGGACCTCATGTTTCATCTTTGGTTTCTTCTCCTTCACAGAGTGTCCACAACCCAGCCTGTCCCGTGCCTTGGTCCCTGGGGCTGCCATGAATATGCCCCAATCACTGGGCAACCAGCCACTGCCCCCAGAGCCACCATCCCTGGGGACTCCTGTAGAAGGGTCTGGAGCCGTATTGCCACCTGAGCACTGCTGGCCAGTGCGTCCGACTCTGCGCAATGAGCTGGATACCTTCTCTGTCCACTTCTACATCTTCTTTGGTCCCAGCGTGGCTCTTCCACCTGAGCGCCCAGCTGTGTTTGCTCTGAGGCTGTTGCCAGTGCTGGACAGTGGAGGTGTCCTTAGTCTGGAGCTCCAGCTCAATGTGGTACTTCTTGGGAAGGGGGTGGTTCCCTGTTGGGGAGTCTGAAGGGGAAGGTTGCAGGAGTGTAGGGCCCTTGGCTCCTTCAGGCGCTCTTTCCAGGTCACTTCTGTGCATTGCTTCAATTCTCAGCTCCCACTGCACTGTGAGAGCTGCGCCAGTCGGGATGCAGTGGCCCAGTGTTTCTAGTTTGTAGGTTGACTTCCTGTTAGAGGGATGATCGCAATGGTAGTTCATTCCTGTAATGAGAGGTCATGCGGCCTGTGTTTAGACAGCTCCTGTAGCTAGTGGCATTCCTGATAGTCTACTAGGACTGCTTTCATGAACTTCACCCACTGACTTTGTTCTGTCTAGATGCTATGTCTAGCAAATCCATGTGTGTCCTTGTTTGTAATAACAGATTCTTTTAGAGAAGATTTAGATTTATAGAAAAAATATGAACAGTGAGTAACTGCTTGGGTCTGAGCTAGCTCAGAGGATAAAGTGCTTGCCTTCCAAGCACAAGGACCTGACTTGGCACACACCTGTAATCTCAGCACTGAGGAGATGGAGACAGGGTAGTCCCTGGGCTAGCTTGGCTTAATTGGTGAGTTCCAGGCCAAATGAGAGGCCATTCTTCAAAGACAAGGTTGATAGCATTTGAAGAATGATACCTAACATTGACCTCTGGCCTCCACATGCACATACCTGTACCCACACATGCATACACATGTGCAGGTGCAAACACACACACGGACAGTACATACTCATTCATTGCCATGTATCACATTAATGCTGTGCATGGGTTACCATGCTGTGCTATTTTAACAGCCCTTCAGATGTTTCCGTCGCTCTCTCAACAGCTGAACCCCTTCAGTGTCGGGAACTCCGGTGTTAGACTTCGCTCCATCTGACACTCATCCCTCTGTTACACTTTGATTGGCCATCATGTCTCTGAAAGTGATAATCTGAGCTGGTGTGACCAGTGTGGCAGGCAAACTGTTTATCCATTTAGTTATTTATTTTTCAGACAGAGTCTCACTAAGTAGCCCTGGGGGCCTGGAACTTGCTATATAGACCATGCTGGCCTCAAACTCAAAAGATCTGCCTGCTTCTGCCTCCTGAGCATTGGGATTAAAGGTGCACATCCACACCTAGCCAAGCCTTGAACTCATGCATCTGGAGAATAAGTGTGTCTTTAAGCTGTTGCATCACACTGAGCTCATCTGGGGACTGTGGTGGACTAAGAACCCTGGATCTTTTTCATTTCTTCCAAGTATTTTGTTTTTTCCTCTGGATCAAGGACTATGTACCTGGAGACTGCTTTTGGCTATTCCTATCACTTTCACTGAATAGTACTTCTGCATATTGCCCTCCCTGGCCTTCCACTGAAGGACGTGATAAACCAGTTATAGGAGACTGACTCTTGTCTGAGGACAGGGTGTACATACACAGCATTGTCTGGTGAGAATTCAGCTGAAGAAGGGCATGTGTGGTGGCATCCACACATGATCCCAGCACAACGAGGCCAGTCAGAGCCTTAAGGTCAGCTACATAGTGAGTTTTGGGCCAGGCCAGCCTGGGTTACATGAAATGCTATCTCAGAAATACCAAACGTAATAGTGAGAATTGAGCTGAAGTCGCTGCTGCCCTGGAGACTCCAGCAAACCCAGATGTGCTCACAGATGAGGAGACCCACCGGGGCGCCTTTTCCACTTTAGTCGAGTACATAAGTCATGTCCGGGGCAGCCTTATTTTCCCAGCCTGACTTAAAATGTTCTCATAAGCCTTTATTTTTATCCTAATTTAATGTATCAGGTTGCCTCAGATCTTTCTTGAGATGAATTTGTGGTGCCCTGTTCCTCCCTCAAAGACAGCCACCCCTTACATCCACACCTGGGGATATCTGTGTTCTTTTAACCAATCAAATTGCTACATTTAATCTCTCTGGCTTCAGCCACCTCCATTTGTACTTGGGGTCATTTCACTTGAGGTGTGCATTTTCTTAATAAGCTTTCAGCCCCAGGGCTAGGTGACTGAGAACCTTAAATTACCTTTATCTATGGCTGGTATCTGGCATCAGGTGCCCAGTTCCTCCCATAAACCAGATAGGATGAACCAAGGTGCCTTCTCTTCCAAAGGGAAGATTCAGAGTCAGGGCTTGCTTTGTTGTTAGGCTTTGAGAGTCTGGCTGTGATGATCTGATGGATCTCTGGCTCCTACTGAGTAAGAGCACAGCTTTAATGGATTGATCCCTGGAGGAAAGGGCCCACCCAGAGGAGAATGGGACTTCCAGCCTTAGGGAATGGGAGAAGTGACAGGTCTGGGGTGGCCCACCCAAGGGTCTGACAGCCTCATTTACATCTTCACCCTGCTCAGAGTTCCCTGCACCAAGAAAATGTAACAGTGTTCGGATGCCTGACTCATGAGGTGCCCTTGAGCCTGGGGGATGCTGCTGTGACCTGTTCCAAAGGTGGGGATAGAAATGGGGAATAAAGGGAGGCTGGGTACCCTCACAACAGGGGTCAGCCTAGGGGTTCCCAGAAGTGGGTTCTAAATCCATGCTGATCACTTCTCTCTCGGGCCCATGTTTTCCCCTTTAGAGTCCCTCGCAGGTTTCCTCCTCTCAGTCAGTGTCACGTCCAGGGTGGCCAGACTTCGAATTCCTTTCCCACAGACCGGGACCTGGTTCCTGACCCTCCGCTCTCTTTGCGGGGTGGGACCTCGGTGAGCAAGAGCAATAGGGGCCATAGCTGGAGCTGGGTTGGGGGTGGTCCTGGCCTCAAATAACCAGGAGCATGTGTGCTCGCAGGTTCATGCGATGCCGCAATGCAACGGCTGAAGTGCGTTTGCGCACCTTCCTGTCCCCGTGCGTGGATGACTGTGGGCCCTATGGCCAGTGCAAGCTGCTGCGCACCCACAACTACCTGTATGCGGCCTGCGAGTGCAAGGCTGGTGAGCCGGCTGGGGTGGGGAAACTTGGCTTGTGCATGGGGTGCCCCAAGGCACTGGGTATGAGGACAGGAGTGAGCGCAATTGTCTATTGAGCCACTGGTGCCTTCTGCCCTCCTCCACCCTTTACCTTTCCTACTTGCAGGGTGGCGGGGCTGGGGTTGCACAGACAGTGCCGATGCGCTCACCTATGGATTCCAGCTGCTGTCCACACTCCTCCTCTGCCTGAGCAACCTCATGTTTTTGCCACCTGTGGTCTTGGCCATTCGGAGCCGATATGTGCTGGAAGCTGCTGTCTACACCTTCACCATGTTCTTCTCCACGGTAAGTATGCAGCGGCATCTCTGCTTCTCTGTGTTCTTCCCAAAGGGTGGGGAGAGGGTCCACATTTCCACCACATTCCCCCCAGTTTGAGGATGACTGGACCTTCACTATGTCTCCTAGAGCAATGCCCTGCCCACCCCCAATAACTGTAGGAAGTGACTGTTTTGTCAGGGCAGCTTGTGGGATAAATGGCCAAAGCTGCTTCCAAGTCAACCTCACAGGTGTGGAGCTTCTCATCCCATGTGGAGGGGAGAAGAGATATTGGCTGAATACATGGAATACAATGTGGGATTGGGTGTTCACAGCGTCTAAACTGTCACAGGTTCTCTCCATGGAGTCTTCACTGTCTCAGTGGGAGGCTCCCCTGCTCAGCAGTCTCCATGTTCTCTTCCCAGCTGCCTCACTCTCCCTCATCTTTTGTGAAGTAGAGTTCTAATCTACAGACAAGGTTGGCCTAAAACTCTCCATGTAGTCCATGCTGGACTTAACCTCTAAGTACTTAACCTCTAAGTACTCCTGCCTCAGACCTTCTGAGCTAGGATTGCAGACATGCTCTGTGGTTTCTGTCTGTAGCATGCTCATGTCATGAAAGCATGCCACCCATTCAGTCAACATCGCCTTCTTGGTTTCTGTGAGAGCTTTTGGAAGGCAGGGAATCTCTATCTTAGGCAGTTTATCAAAAATCTGTTTTAGAGTCTTGAGAAACTTTGTCCTGAGGCATCATGGGAGATGTCAATGTGATATACCTCCCAGCTCAAAGGAATACATTCTGATGTGGATCTATAGGCTTTGAAACAAAGTATCACTGTGTACCTCGCTGGCGTGGAAATCTCTGTGTAGGCCAGGCTGGCCTCCAACTCACAGAGCTCCACCTGCTTTTCCCTCCAAGTGCTGAGATTAAAGGTATGCATCACACCCAGCTAGATTTACAGTTTTTAAGTCTCCCTGTTCCCATTATGGAATGTTCACAGTTCTGTCTCTGAGATTTCCAGCTTCTCTGTAGCCAGAAAAGTCCGTATTACCTTCACAAGCCTCTCTGACAGGAAATGTGGAAGTGCATCTCCTCATGTGACTTAGCCCCCAAACAGGTTTGCTCCCTGCCGAGACCTGGTATCTGCGGATTCTGTCATCTCACCTGTAGATCCTTGGTAAACTGCAGCACACAATGCCTACCTGTGAGCGCCGTAGAAATCTGAGATGGACTTTGATTCTCTGTGTGTTTTGGCAAGAAGAGTATTATCACACAAGACCATATCCATGGGATAGTTCAGTGAGGAAAAGCACTTGCCACTAAGCCTGACAGCCTGAGCTCAACCCCTGTGACTTACATAGAGGAGGGACAGAATAGCAGCCTTAGCTTGTCCTTTGAAGTGCAAACACATGCACACACACAATATAAATGTAATTAAAAAGATGAATAACACAAAAGTCAACATGTGCTTCCCTGGGTCCCAAGTTGTAGAAATTGTATTGGTAGTATAGGAGAAAGTATGGGTTATATGTCCAAGTGAGGATTGTGGGAACTTGCGGTTACTCAGCTACAGAGAAGGCAGAGGAGGCTGTAGCCATGCTACCAGATGGAACCAGTGCACCCCAGTTTAGCTGGCTCCCTTTAAGGCCTGGTCTGAGAGTCTTTCTATTTTTGTATTAGATTCTGTTCCTTCTTATTACCAGGTGCCCTGTCTACTGTTACTCACAGAGCCCCCCCCCCCAACAGCTGTTCTGCCAGCCCACTCTTGGCCTCATGGAGATCTAAAGTGACTCAGAATTAGAACACCTTACTACAGCAGGAACTGCAAGAGAACATATTCATTCTGTCCTGGAATATTTTAGCCCAGATGTCTCTTTATCTAGATATGCTACTAACCTGAAAAGGGACCAAGGGGGAACTGGAGGAACCTCGCTCCCTCACCCTGCATGAAGAAACCCCACTCCCTTTTAAAAGATCTATTGTTTTTACTTGGTGTGCATGAATTTGTGCACCCCATGTATGCAGTGCCCCACAGAGGCCAGTGGGTCTTATAGAACTGGAGTTACAGGAGGTTTTGAGCCGTAGTGTGACTGCTGGGAATTGAACTGGGGGGGGGGCGGCTTTTGCAAGACAGCCTGTGCTTTTAACTGCCAAACTCTGCCTAGCCCTAACCCCTCCTCCTCTTCTTCTTTTTCTTCTTCTTTTTCTTCTTCTTCTTCTTCTTCTTCTTCTTTTATTTTTTTTTTTGAGACAGGGTTTTTCTGTAGCTTTGGAGCTTTTCCTGGAACTAGCTCTTGTAGACCAGGCTGGCCTCAGACTCACAGAGATGTGCCTGCCTCTGCCTCTCAAGTACTGGGATTAAAGGCTTGTGCCACCACCGCCCAGCCCCCTCTTTTTTTTTTTTTTTAAAGGACAGGAGTGTGAGGAAGAGCTGCTGGCTTTAAGACTGTTATTGAAAGTCCTGCTCTAACTCTGTTCTTTTCCACGTGTTCAAAACAATTATCATGCCTTTAATCCCAGCACTTGAGAAGCAGAGGCAGGCGGATCTCTGTGAGTTCGAGGACAGCTTGGTCTATAAGAACTAGTTCCAGGACAGGCTCCAAAGCAACAGAGAAACCCTGTCTCAGAAAACAAAACAAAACAAAACAAAAAACAAACCCCATAGAACTAGTATCTAGCTTTCTGGGCACAGGGTTCCTATTGTCTTTTCTTTTTCATTCTTAGTGTAGACACAGACATGCCTGTTTAAGGACTTGTTGGTTAGTTTGTAGTTGACAGTACAAGGATAGTAGATGAGTGTCCTCTTCCTTGTCTTAACATGTAGGACAGTTTACCTCTGGAAGTGGTGCTTATCTTGGGCATAGGAGCAGTCAGCAAGACTATAATTCAGGTGTTCATAGATATAAAATATATTCTTAAAGAATAGGCCAAAAACATAACACTTGGTTCTCTGTGTAGCCAAACATTCCAGATAATGAGGACTGAAACTGACAGCTATTGAACATGTGCTGTGTAACATTGCTAATCAGTTCTCATGATTGCTCTAAGAATACTTGGACGTGGCCATGAAGAGTGACACTGTGGCCATGGGGAACAGCAGGACACTCATGCTAAGATACCATATGGTGAAATGACATGGCCCTGCTCTCCAAACCATGAAGAATTAACATCTGAATGTGGATTCATAGGCTATTACTTGTCTCCTAAACATCTCTTCCCAACACATCCTGGACAGGTCTGACTGCTGCTCAGGCTGGTCTAGAACCTACTGTACAGCTCAGGTTGACCTTGTCCTGAGTGCTGGGATTCCATGTGGCTATTTGGCTATTCTCTTTCAATGTCAGATGTAAGAATACAAGCCACAGCCGGGCAGTGGTGGCCTCACGCCTTTAATCCCAGCACTCGGGAGGCAGAGACAGGAGGATCTTTGTGAGTTCGAGACCAGCCTGGTCTACAAGAGCTAGTTCCAGGACAGGCTCCAAAGCTACAGAAGAAACCCTGTCTCGAAAATCCAAAAAAAAAAAAAAAAGAATACAGGCCACTAAATGATCTAGCAGACATCGGTTTCTGATTTGCATTTACTTTTCAAGATTAAGCTTACATTCCAGGCTTAATCAGTATCTTGCACCTGCCTTTGAAGCACACAGAAAGGAGGAGGGGCCTCCGATGACTCTTCACACAAGGAGAGGGGACCAGTGTCTGAGCTGCCAGATATGCTTAGCTGTAAAGCAGACCAGACCTCACTGCTATTTTTCTCAAGAATAAGTAAATCAGGGCTGGAGAGATGACTCGGTGGTTAAGAGCACTGGCTGCTCTTGTAGAGGATTGGGGTTTGATTCCTAGCACTCACATGTTGGCTAACAACTGTCTGTAACTCCAGTTCCAGTGGATTCTATGCCCTCTTCTTGTCCCTTTGTGGGCACTGTGTACATGTGGTACACAGACATACATGCAGGCAAAACACCCATACACATAAATCTTAAAAAAAGAATGAAGGAGTCAGGCATTTCTTAGTATTGTTCACCTGTGACCTCTGACCTCTGCTTCTCTGACAGAGGAGTAACCCCTATCAGGTCTTTCTTTGGTTTCATAGCCCTGGACTTGTGGCCTCAAAGCCTTTTAACACCTGCTGTTTCTTTTTGCAGTTCTATCATGCCTGTGACCAGCCAGGCATTGTGGTTTTCTGCATCATGGACTATGATGTGCTTCAGTTCTGTGATTTCCTGGGCTCCTTAATGTCAGTTTGGGTCACCGTCATTGCCATGGCTCGTTTGCAGCCTGTGATCAAGCAGGTCAGTCCAGAATGGGTCCTGGGAGACATACATAGCTAACCTCTATTTAAAATCCACTCATGCTTGGGGCTTTTTCCATTGCCCCCACATCCTGGCCCAATCCTGGAGTCCTGTCTCTGTAGGTATTGTATTTGTTGGGAGCTATGCTGCTGTCCATGGCTCTGCAGCTTGACCGGCATGGACTCTGGAACCTGCTTGGACCCAGTCTCTTCGCCCTTGGGATCTTGGCCACAGCCTGGGTAAGAGTGGAGAGGCCTGTGAAGGGCAAAGGAGGGAGCAGGAGTGGGATATAGGACACTGGCCATCTGGTCCCCAGTTTAAGGTAGCCTTGCATTCTGTTACCATCACCTGCTATTCACAGTGGCCACTCAAGTCTTGGCAGGTGCCTTTAGGTCACACCTAGGACTGAGGGGAAGTCTGAACTGTCTCTGGCCTCATATCCTAGAGCCTTGTATTGTAGGGCCTCGTATTCCTGAATCCCACTTCTCTGCTTCCCCCAGACAGTTCGCAGTGTCCGGCGCCGGCACTGTTACCCGCCAACATGGCGCCGCTGGCTCTTCTACCTGTGCCCGGGCAGCCTTATTGCAGGCAGTGCTGTCCTTCTGTATGCTTTCGTGGAGACCCGGGACAACTACTTCTACATACATAGCATTTGGCATATGCTCATTGCTGGCAGCGTAGGCTTCTTGCTGCCTCCTCGTGCCAAGACGGACTGCCGGGTCCCATCTGGAACTCGGGCCCGGGGCTGCGGTTACCAGCTGTGCATCAATGAACAGGAAGAACTAGGCCTTGTGGGCCCTGGAGGGGCCACTGTCAGCAGCATCTGTGCCAGCTGAGAGGGACTTTGGGCCAGGCTCCTAGGGGTTATGAACCCTGCCTAGGGTTCCTTCTGGGGCTGTGGAGCCCTTCTAGGACCAAGGGACAAGTTGTGTTTATTAAAGACACAGTCTTTCTCAAGGATGACTGTTTTCAGGGACCAGGAGGCCTTCCCAAGACATGGAGAATTTCCTGAGCGCCTGGAGTCCTCCTGTACTTATGGAGTCCTTCTTAAGGATGAGCTATGCAGGACACAGCCCAGGTACTCAGGACCAGGGAGTACCTAAGGGGTGTGGAGCCCTTCCCAGGGATAGGAAGGCCTCCTACAGACATGAGATACTTCTCAAGGAGACAAATTTTCATCAGGAATGAATCATCGGTACAGAGGGAAAAGGAGTCCATCTTGGAGGAACACATCACCAGATTTTCCCAGAGTCTCTGCAACACTGGCCGAATCTGGACTGTGCTGTGCAGGGCAGAGGGGTGTGGGAGAGCCAGCTGGGGTGGGGCTAGGCAGCTGGGGTCCTGATTTGATGCAGGTGGAGTCTGGTATGTCTCCAATGAAGTCTGTTCTGATTCTGTGCTGCCTTTCTTTCCCCTTCTGGGGCCAGGATGTGGGGAGATGGAGGGAAAGGGACACTGAGGAAAGTGTAAGAGCGACAGGACCTTCCAGAAGATGCTGGAAGCTACTGTCTGTGACTTCTGCTCTATGGTTTGCACACCCACATCTCTTTCATCTGGTTTCTGTGTTTAATTCCAAAAACTCCCTGCTGTCCATTTCCTGGTTGTTGTGGACCCTAGTCTGTGGCAGTGAAGAGGAGAGTGCGCATGCGTGCGTGCGTGCGTGTGCTTGCTGTGTGTGTACAGAGATGAATTAGTAAGACAGGCTTCCCCACGATGCCTACACCCACAGAGAAGGAAGCTAAGGTGCCAGGAAATTGGAGTAACAGGTACAAATTTCAGGTGTACAAGGCACTGTAAGAATGGAACTACTATTTTAGGCTTCCATTTTTTCTTGCATGCCAGAAATAATCTTGTATGAATTTAGATTTCTTTTTTTACC
>JAQHUG010000048.1:3872370-3883715 GCA_028555095.1 Dicrostonyx torquatus
GAGAGAGAGAGAGAGAGAGAGAGAGAGAGAGAGAGAGAGAGAGAGAGAGACCGTGTATATAGTTTGGTCTAGTCTGGATATCATGATCCTTGGGGTCCTGGAATTACAGACATGGACATCATGCCTGACAACTGAACTTTTTTTCTCCCCCTGGGCTCATAACTGAGTTTTGAGAATCTTGTCTTATGCTGAGATACTAGAAGAATTCTTTCTGGTCCCCAATGTCTCTACTTCATCAATTTTCTGAGAGCTCTGTCATCCCAACTGGTTCCAGTCAGCAGTCAGACAGGCTGCTAAATGCTGAGCCATTTTTTGTTCTGTCTCTGTATCCCCGAGTTTCTGCTCCCAGTTCTGTGCCATGTGAGGTGTTTGTACTGGGCTACCCAGACACAGCATAAAGCCAGTTCTCTCCTGAGGTCCTATGCTGGGTTTTACCTGATAGGGCAGAAGATGAGTTGTTTTCCCTGTAGACGAAGCCAGGGCTCAGCTCTGGCTTCTTCAGGGAATCTGGGACAGCGCTCATACTTCCCTCCTCTCGCCCCTCCCACTTGTCAATCTGGAGGAGACAACCTCACATTTCTACCGAATCTTTTCTCTGTGCCTTAGTCCTTTCTATTATTTCCAAAGCTTAGGCCTTTGAAGCTCAGAGCCTGGGAAATACCACTTTATTCTTTACTCTGCAATCAAATCTCTTCCCTGAGGCACCGGGTAAAGAATGAAGCAGCTGACTGAGTGGCAAGGAATGAAGGTGCACAGGCCGGGTGTCTGCTCCTGTATCAGAAGCTGTTCTTGGGCCAGGTATGGGGTGTACACCTTTATCCCAGAACTCTAAGGGTAGGAGCTGGTGAATTGACATGAGTTCAAGCCAGCCAAATTTACATAGGCCCTCTCTTAAATAAAATAAAAATGGTTGGAGAAATGGCTCAGTGGTTAAGAGCATTGCTCTTCCAGAGGACTGAAGTTAAATTCTCTGTACCTAGTTACAAGGTAAGATGCCTGTAACTATAGCTCCAGGGACACACCACCTCTGGACCCCGTCGGGACTTCTCCACACAAGTACACACACAGACACACAGACACCTGACTAAAAATAATAAACTGTTTTTTTTTTTTTTTTAAAAAGAAGAATGTTATTCCTTACCGTATCTCTGACTGTATATACCGCCCTGAGGACACTTGAACCTGGATGATCAAAGAAGCTAAGCAGAGCTGGCCTGGTTAGTACTGGATGGGAGATAAACTGTTCTCACCCTGAGATAGGTAGGTTAGGCGGTGAGGACAGTTGACCCAAATAGCCAGGAATCAGGACTGACTCAACCAGAGTGTAGAAGTCAATGAATGGGGAAGTGAGTGGGGTTGCCACGTTGCCAAGCTGTGGGGAAAGTTTTGCTGTGGTTATGAGTGCCCATCTTTGATTCCTTTCCCGAGACACTCATTCTGTCTGGTCCCCAGTCATTAAAGTACTTAGGACACTTAGTATAGTGCCCAACCTGTTGCATGTATGACAGACAATGGTCACAGCATGTTTGGAAAGGGTTTCGATGATAGGGCATGAGAGAGGCAGGAAAGACTGGTGTTTAGGACCTGTGAAGAGTGAAGTGGGCCTTGAGAGGTGTGTGTGCCGGGTTGGTGAAGGCAAGCAGCTGATGATGCTGTGGACAGATGGGTACTGTGGGCTTTACAGGGAAGGGAATGAGGAGCCACTGGAAACACTTAAGCAGGAGAATGGGCAGATGGTTTTGATGGCTGATGTGAAGGGTGTGTCTGGGGAAAGAGCACAGTGTCAAAGCTGCCACACTGACCGAAGCGGAGACAGAGCTTCTTTCCATGGCACCCATAGGAGACTGGCTCAAGAGCTCCAGGAGGCAGACTTCAGGGCACCTAGTGCCCAGACACATGTGGTGTGGCGAGGTATTAAAACCCAGGAGGACTGCTTTTCTTTTTTTGGCTTGGGTGATTGTGCCATCCCCTGATCATGGTGAACACTTGTGTTTGGGGAGGATGAGTACAGTTTGGGACATTTTGGATTTGAGGTGTTTGTTGGATTTCCAGGGGAACCAGCAATAAGACAGGACTGGACCCTGAGTTATCTGCTGACTTGGATCATTGGGAGAATCCAGCAAGCTTAGCCTGCCTTAGACACATGGCTGTGGCCAGCAGTTGTTACTGCTTCCTCTCATGTATCTGTACATGCAACCACACCAAGTTCACTGCTTGGAGCACGCCTAGAAACATGGGCTCAGTGTCACCTGGTGGTGATGTGAGAACTTCTATGTGACAATTTAGTTTCATAGTCATGTAAGGAAAGCCCCATTAGAGCCATGGGGATGAATTGGTGGCACCTTGCCACAAAGGAGCTCTCACGTTGGTAAGGATGGGATTGATCCTAGTGAAGGGTCCCAACAAAGTGCCATAGGAGATGAAGAAGACAACCTCCAAATGCATCAAGAAAGAACCTGTGAAGGAGATAGTGTCTATAATGGCTTGAAAACTTGACCTTGGTGTGATTCCTGAATAACATGAATAAAGAATTGTGGGGGCGGTAAGATGATGTCACGAGAGGCTGACCCATGTTGGGGGGTCATGCTGAATGTGAGCCAGATTCCTAATGGCCTTGAAGACTCAGCCAAGAACTTTAGACTCAGTACTGTATCCATGGGAGGCCATGAAAGGTGATGCGAGGAGTTTATTGTAGAGATTGTGGGTAGTTAACATAGCCCCCAGAGAATGCTAAATTGTATCAATGTTGCATTAAGGAATGGAAGCAAAATACTTTAACTTGACTTAAAATTGTTCTTATTTTTTGAGATAGGGTCTCTCTGTGGAGCCTGGCTGGCCTAGAACTCACTCTGTAGACCAGGATGACCTCAAACTCATGAAGATCTGCCTGCCTCTTCCTCCCTAGTGCTGGTATTAAAGGGATGCATATATCATACTCTGTTCTCTTGGATTAGTTTGACAAACAATGAGCCAAATTTTAAATCTTCACTCGTCTGTCTGTAGTTTGTAGTTACTGGCCTATCTACAGTCGGTCGTGTGTGTGTGTGTGTGTGTGTGTGTGTGTGTGTGATGTTCTTGTTTCCTATCTGTTCTGTGTCTGTCTGGTCTCTGACTGTTCTGTCTCTATCTCTAAAAACTGACTTTGAACTATATTTTATAGAATAGCACAGACAATATGGCATTGGGCAAAAATGAGGGATTTTTACCAAAATCTTAGAGTTTTAAAAAGGAAGTAATTTTACTGCTCCCAACTGACCTAGGAGAGTAAAGGAAACCATACATGTGCTAGCCACCTCTATCCACATGTTGCTTTCAGCATTTATAGTGGTCTTCTGTTTTAAAGTTGCTTCCAACCTGTTAGCTGTTTGCAGAAAATGATTACCACATGTGCATTATTCTGGGTCAAGGGCATGACCAGTACCTAACAAGAGCAAAGCTATGGATTAGCTTAGGTTGAGAAGCTGATTGCATGAAAAATTCAAGTCCTATTAAGAATGATTGACAATGTCATCTAAAAGGCAGGTTATTATTTTTTTTCTGAGACAGGGTTTCTCTGGAGCTTTGGAGCCTGTTCTGGAACTTGTTCTGTAGACCAGGCTGGCCTTGAACTCACAGGGATTCACCTGTCTCTACCTTCTGAGTGCTGAGACTAAAGCCGTGAACGGCCACTGCCCAGCATACTTAATGCAATTTTTTAAAAATAGATTCTGTATACAGTGTTCAGCTTGCATGACAGAAGAGGGCCTAAATCACATTATAGATGTCTGTGAGCCACCACGTGGTTTCTGGGAATTGAACTCAGGACCTCTGGAAGAGCAGCCAGTGCTATTAATGTCTGAGCCACCTCTTCAGCCCAGCAGGTTAAACTTAAACAAGTCGGGTAGGACAGCAGGTTAAGTCCCCGGTCTTAAATAATCTCAAGGGATAGTACTTACGTTACTAGAGGTCTGCCAACAGTTCAGCCTTTGGAGTACAAGATATGTTCATATAATTGTTATTGGGAAGATTGGACTTCCACAGTCATAGCAGTAGTTGAAGAGACCCATCGAGTTGGAGCTCTGCATTTGGCACCGGGCCTGAAGCTTTTACAGGCCCTTTGGACTGGCAGTCAGTTAAGACAAGGGCATGAGGGAAGGAGAGTAAAGGTGGGTTAGAGCTGAGAGACAAATGAAAACTGTCCAGCTCTCACTGTCTTCAAGCTTAATGATACACACGGCCTGGAGAAGCGGGCACCTTTTGGCACATAGCTGTGCTTGGTCCAGCCTGAGAACAGCTCAGGGAGGGGATCTGACTAGAACTGGACGGACCACGAACAATGGGATTCAGCGTATTAGTGATGGGAGTGCTCCTGCAGGGCTGGGTGGTGCTCCCTTTGGCTTCCACGTTTCTGTATATGTCCCATGGGCAAGTCTAACCAAACCCATATGAAAAGGAAATTCTGGAAAGCACAGTGTTAGCCTTGTTTGGCTGTCCTGGTACAAAGCTGTCATGAGTAAGCTAACTGGAACTTTGTTGAGGTGATGAACCCAGTATGGATTTGTGAAGGAGAGATCAGGGCAGAGAAAACCAAGTCTGACTTCCTCTTGGGCTGACTCTCTGTCATGTGCCAGGCTGGGCTTCTCCCCGTATATTCGATGTGACCACCTGTTTGCCAGTGAGTTGAAGAGTGGGAGCAGCCTGTGCCACTTCTCAGTGGAAGCTGTGAGAGCCCAGGCAGGCTGGTCATTGTAGTCTGCTGCATTCTGGATTGAGAGTGAGCTGTGGTCTTGAGTCCCAGAAGGGTGATGTGGAGCAGAACCCCAGTCAAGCTTAGCAGACCTGAAGCGTGAGTGAGAAACAACCCTTAATGGTTTTTAAGCCACTGAAACATTGAAGCCATCTCCCCAGGAGAACATAGCCTCTGCTGGCTGACAAAGATGGAGGCTAGGAGTTAAAAGTGGGACATTTTCCTGGTGAGGAGACCTCCCTGCAGCAGGCCGGTCACAGCCGCTTTCACTTCCATGTTCCTCAGACTGTAGATGAAGGGGTTTAGTGAGGGTGTCACAATCCCATAGAATAGTGTGATAATCTTATCCACGCTGGGGTTTTTGGTTTTGGGTTTGAGGTACATGAAGGAGATGGTTCCATAGAAAATCACCACCACTGTGAGGTGGGCGGATCAGGTGGAGAAGGCTTTGTTCCGGCCTGCAGCAGAGGGTACCCTAAAGATGGCAGCCAGGATGAACATGTAAGAGAGGCATATGAGCAGGAGTGGGGCCATTGTCAGGACAGTTGTAGCCATCATTAATATCAGTGCATTGAGGGAGATGTCCCCATAGGCCAGTTTCAGCACTGCCAGGATCTCACAGAAGAAATGGTTGATGACATTATGGCCACAGAAGGGGAGGAACCAGACAAGGATGGACTGCAGCAGCGAGTTGGCAAAGCTCGTCTCCCAGCTCATCACTGTCATCTGCACACAGTACTGCCCATTCATGAGTTCTGAGTACCGAAGTGGCTGGCAGATAGCCACATACCGGTCGTACGCCATCACAGCTAAAAGCAGGCACTCTGTAGCACTCAGGGCACAGCTGGGGAAGGAGATGGTCCTTCGGGTGTCCAGGAAGTTGAGCAGCATCAGAGGTATGAAAGAAGAGGTCCCGCAGATGTCTGTGAGAGAGAGGTTGCTGAGGAAGAAGTACATGGGGTTGTGCAGGTGGGGGTCCAGCCCAATCAGCCCCACAAGGAAGATGTTCCCCACTAGCATGGCGCAGTAGATGCTCAGACAAAGCACAAAGAGGACTATCTCTAGGCTGTGGTGCTTGCGGAGTCCCAGGAGGACATACTCTGTCACAGCTGTGTGGTTTGCCCAATCCATCTCCTTCCTCCTCTTGCCACCTGGACCACACAGCTCTGGCTGCCCAGGACCTGCAGCGGGTCAGCCTCTCTCCAGAATTGAGTTCCACCAGCTGTAGAGTGAGAGAGCTGGACTTTAGATCTGCAGCTGGTTCTCTCAGCCGCAGTGCTACTGACCTAGCGGGGGATGGGGGAGAATGTGGCACACTCGGGCCCCCAAACTGCTTTCCGTTCTCCACGAGTGGTGCTCAGATTTGACAGGAGACTCACATCTGACGTCTTTTTTGGAATCTAAAGTGATTTGTTTTTGAGATAAAGTCTATCTATGTAACCCAGGCTGGCCTTCCACTCTCCATCCAGGCAAGTGCCACTACACCCTGCTTGTCCAAGGTCCTTGACCGTTCAAAGGAAGCTCTTTTTTTTTTTTAATATTTATTTATTTATTATGTATACAATTTTCTGTCTGTGTATATGCCTGCAGGCCAGAAGAGGGCACCAGACCTCATTACAGATGGTTGTAAGCCACCATGTAGTTGTCAGGAATTGAACTCAGGACCTTTGGAAGAGCAGGCAACGCTCTTAACCTCTGAGCCATCTCTCCAGCCCTGGGAAGCTCTTTTTTAGATTGCTTCATATGACAATTGTTCCCATAGCATTTCAGCTTCATTCATTCCATGGGTATTTCGGGGTTACCTACTCCAAGAGAGAGAGAGAGAGAGAGAGAGAGAGAGAGAGAGAGAGAGAGAGAGAGAGAGAGAGAGAGAGAGAGAGAGAGNGAGAGAGAGAGAGAGAGAGAGAGAGAGAGAGAGAGAGAGAGAGAGAGAGAGAGAGAGAGAGAGAGAGAGAAAGAGTGTTGGGGGGGATTCACAGCTGCCATGGTTACTGCCCAGCTCCCTGACTGGGCGAGATGAGCTCTGGAAGGTAGGTGTCTGATGGGTGCTGTCACCTAGCATAGAATATTTGGCTCCACAGGATGTGTCAATCTAATTGCTGGTCACCGCTCTCTAGGGTGCTGCAGGACAGTCTCTTGATCTTAAAAGAGAAATGCAAGAGCATGCGCACCTCAGAGCTGCTGCTGGTCACGGGTTTAGCATGGGTCTGAAGGCTTGTGCACCTGTGCCGAGTGCTGCGAAAGGAGGCAGAGGCCGCTGTGGCTTCTGCTCCCCTCACCCTCTTGCTCTCAGCGACCTTGGACACACCCTTCCTCTCTCTGGGCTTTAGACCCTTGAGAGTCTCTCTGAATCTAAGACATAAAGAAATCAATCTGAACTCGGAAGAGACTAGCTAGCTCAGTCGTCATGGGGTGTGTGGTCACAAAAAGATCTCCTTTAGCTCAACTCCTGACAGTTGCTGTCAATCAGGGGAAAGCCCAAACTCACCTCTCTGCCCTTTTCTTCATACTCTCTCACCAAAAGACCAGAAGTTATGGCAGAGGCATTTGAGGCTTTGTGAAGAGGCTCTGCCCGAGTCACCTCCCGCCTGTGAACTGCATTCCTTCCGTCATCATGAGGTAGTGTCTCCACAAGGCAGTCTCACCGCTCTTCCTGTGAGGGGTCCTTGAGCTGGACTGGCTTTTCCACTCTTCTAGGCTCAGTTTGCACCCTTCTGTGTGGCTGCCTCACAGGACTCTGGCCGCTCTGATAACAGGGTGCTTGTCCTGCTGTTAGCAGATTTTTTCACTCTGAATTGTGTTCTGGCGCCCCCTCCCTCACTCCCCCCTCCTCTCTGACTGGACTATTGAATAGTGGGTTATTGAAGTGGAAGGGATGTATCCAGTTTGCCACTGTCACCCTCCAGTGTCCTGTTCCCAGGATGGCCAGTGGTTGCCACTCCAACTGAACTGTGTTGAGATGGCTTCTGTCACTGTGCCCTATATACTCACTCTGCCCCTCTCCTCCAGCAGAAAGATGTAGCTGTTGAGATTTGCTAGAAGAGGCTGTTGGGGAGTGGCAGTGTCCTGCCTAGGGAGCAGCTGTTTTTTCTTGGCGGGTAACATTAGGAACATGGTGGGCTTCATTACAGTCTAAGGGTCTGCCAATGGCATATTAGGGCCATAAGAACTAACCAGTCTAAGTGGAGAAAATATCATGGTGTCAGGCAGCCAGTGGCTTTGACTCACAACTGGGCACATGAAGGGACACCAGGAGCATCAGTCAGGATGTGCTGGGTTATGGTGCAATAACACACAACCTCATGACTTTAGCTAGCGTAACATGACAAGCGTGTCTCTCTTACTACACATATGTGGATTTCAGAGGGCTCTCTTTAGAGACTGGCTAATGGGGGTGTGGGTATGTACCACGTGCAACATCACCAGTTATGAATAGGAAAGGATACACTCGAACATCTCTACCAGCGGGTAAATGCTCAGACCCAGAAGTATGACACACTGAATGGACATCTACCTGCATACCACTGGGCCTGGGGAGCCCCGACACGTGCTCAGAGGGGAGAGAAGCAGTGAGGCTGTAGCATGTCAGCACCGCATTTGGGCACTTTGGCATCTCACGGCACACGCAGATCCAATCGGGCATGGTGGTGCATGCCTGTCACACCATGAAGGACACCAAGGCATGAGAATTGTAGGTTTGAGTTAGCTGGGCTACATGGAGAATTCCAAGCCAGATTTTTTAAAGTAATTGCAGCATCTGTCTAGATGTCACACACTGTTATGGCCCAGAAAAGCAGCATATTCAAAGAGTTCTGCGACACTCAGTGTCCCCAAGAACCATGCCTCTTCTTTCGTTCTACTGTCTAACAACTCAGAGAGGCAGGAGAAAGCATGGCTGGGTCCTGGAATGAAGGGGAAGAGACCTCGGTTTGTTTTCTGGTTTTTGTTCCTGTTCCCGTCTTGCAACATTGGCCAAGTTCCTCCAACTCAGAAATGGAGTCATCCAATCAGATGATCTCTGAAACTCTGTAACATCCCAAATAGTCCAGAAACTTATAACCTTGAGATCTGGCAGACCACTGTTACTTTGCTAGGTAACTATCACTTAAGTTTCACTGATGGTGAATCTCATGGTAACCACTTAATTCTTAAAAATGCAGGCTTCAAAAATTATTTTCATAGAAAGAAAGGGAAATAATGAAGGCCCTATTCTTTAAAATACCTGTATTTGGGATTTCTGCATCACCGTTTCTACCACCACCATGTGAGAGGTTAGTGAGAGGGGACTTGGACGCAGGCTGCCCTGGGCCCACACCCAGTTTTCATTGCTAGAATATCTCCTCTTGTCCCAACAGTTTTTGTTATTGTTGTTATTTTTGTTTTGGTGTGTGTGTGTATGTGCACTCATTTGTTTGAGATAGGGCTATTGACTGACCTGGAACTTACTATACAGACCAGGCTAGCCTTAAATTCATGATAATCCTCCTGTCTCTGTTTCCCAGTCTGGGATTGTAAGTGTGTACCGCCATGTTCCGTTGGCTAACTGTTGTTTGAACCTCGGTTTTCTTACCTGTCATAGAGGCGGTAGTGCTTCCTTGCAAATGGTGATACTTTAGGAATGCATCAGGTGCAGTTAAGCTTTTAATACAGAGCCTGGTTCATGGCAAATACTTAGTGAGTGGGTATTCTTTCTGTCATGTAATAGGTACTTTAGCTTTTAAATGTCTTGAAGAAGGGTTACTGAAAAGAGCATGCTAGATGAATTCTTTACCACAGACTTAGTGATGCAATCGCATAAAGAAAGGTGGGGTCTGGAGCCATCTAGCTAACCTGAAGCTTGCAGGAGCTGGTGCAGTAGCTAAGGTGGGTCAGGCCGAGGGGCCCCAAGGGCCAGTGTCCTAGTCCCCTGCCACACAGCCCACTTGCTCCCTTTTCAGGGATCACATAGTCCCTGCCCAATTTAAAGTTCAACTCTACAAGTTCACAAACTCTCAGGTTTGCCCGCTGAGGGACTCCGGCTCCTGGGACTCCGGGTTTCTTGCCCTGTCCCAGAAGGTCCCTGTGGATGTGAGGTGGACAGAGAAGATTGTACCTTGTAGCCTTGCCCCTCACATGCCACAGGCTCTGGGGCAGAGGTGGTCCTTTTCTAGGCCTGGGTGCCTATACTGGAAAATGAGTTTGCTCCTTTCATGATTGCTGTGTGATCTTAGATCCAACCACCCAACTTTGAGGAAGGCTACTTTCTGGGAGGTGTATGAGCCCTCCACCCCCAGATGCATGTAAAGGGTGTTTTAAATGCTTACTCCAGACGTGAGAATTTTTCACATGTTTTTCCCTTCCCTTCCTGGCCTTTTAAAATAGAGATATTCTTCACAATTTAGATACTAAAATACAGTTGTAAATAAGACAGTATTTATAATTTCTCATACTATGCCATGATACATCTTCTGGAACTTTATCAGGAATATACGTCAAAGTAATGGTTAGCTCTGATTTTCTATCTGCCTCTGGAATGGTCTAGGCCTGTTTGCTGCCTGGGAGATGCTTGAACGTAACAGGTCTGAGACCAGGGTCAGTGTCTTCTCAGCTTCCCGCTGCTGCACTTTTTGTACAGCCACAGTAGATGGCATCTCCACCCACCCAGGAAATCCCCCAAAGCCCACAGTCTCCCCTCTTCCTCACCTGTTTCTGCAGTGCCAGTTAGTAATGGTGAACCACACATGTTCCCATGTATTTCCTCCTCCCAAATACTCTACTCATGCCTGTCAACATTCCCAACTCCTCCTCTCTCTGAAGATGCAGCTGAGGCTGCATCACCAGCTTCCTCACTCTGCCCCCGGAGCCCATCCACTCTGGAGCAAGGTGACCTCCCACTCCATAAAAAGAACACCGTCATTTCTCAGATCTATTTAGAAATCGTGAACAATATTGAAAAGGCCAAGAGAACAGTAGTTATCTGTAACCCCATAGCCCAGGGAGGAGGCAGCTCTATTAACATCTCATCACAGTTTTCCGGAATTTTCTACAGATTTAATCATATAACCATGAGACAAATAATTAAAAAATAAGATTAGGGAGGCACTGAATGCAATGTTTCCTGATCTGCTTTCCCCCCCTCCTGTTGATTACATCGTGATAATTTCCTTTCATCCAGTATTTCTCAAAAAATGTCTTCTTGTATCTGTGTTGCATTCTGCCATTGGACTCCACCTGGATTTATTTAAACATTCTTTCCCAATTGGACATCAAGATTGAAACATCTTTTTGTACTGTGGAGCAATGTATTTTGTGCTGTAATTAACATTCTTATATATAAATCTTTAACTGAGTGCTAGTGTGCATGCATGTGCAGCCATCTCAAGTAGCCCAGGCCTATCTCAAACTTGCTATATGGTTGAGAAGTGCCTTTAACTTCGGATCTTTCTGTCTCCGTCTTCTAAGTGCTAAGATTACAGGCATGTACAGAATGGGAAAAGATCTTCACTAACCCACATCAGACAGAGGGCTGATCTCCAAAATATACAAAGAACTCAAGAAATTGGACACCAAAAGATCACATAATACAATAAAAAAAATGGAGTAAAGACCTAAACAGAGAACTCTCAACAGAGGAATCTAA
>JAQHUG010000048.1:3884470-3900914 GCA_028555095.1 Dicrostonyx torquatus
AAAAAAAAAGATTACAGGCATGCGCCGCCAAGCCCTTACATGTGCCCTTCATCCTTTCTGTTAAACTAGATTCCTAAAAATGGCAGTGCCGAATTAAAAGATCTGGAAGTTTTTAAGGTCCCTGGTTCATCTTCCCACTTGCTATATAAGAAGTTCATATTGATTTATTATCACCTCCTACTCCTTACTTTACAATAGGCACAAGATCAGGAAGATCTGATTCACTGAGCATGTAAGGGAAGATGGCATCCTGTTAGTGACTGAATTAAAAGTCAGGTGACCTGACTGCTGCCAGCCCCCCCACTTCAATGCCCCCCATGCATGCTCAGGAGGTATCAGGAGCAGTGGTAACTTCCCCTTGGGCTCTGCTCACATCAGCTGCAGTGGGAGATGTAGCCCAGCATGACAAAGAGTGGCTTGAGAAGACTTTGCCTAGGAGCCTCCACTTGGTTCACCACAGGAAAAATATTTCATCAAGAGTGAAAGAGACACAGAAAAAAAAGGCATGCAGCTAAGGTGTGTGCTAACTACAGAGGGGGAAGCTGTGCTTGGGTGTCTTTACAAGGACACACAAATATCTGTCACATTGCTATAAATGTAATTTATAGCTGGGCATAATAGCACACGTCTTTAATCCCAGCACTCAGGAGGCAGAGGCAGTCAGCTCACTATGAGTTTGAGGCCAGCCTGGTCTGCATAGGGAGTTCCAGGCCAGCCAAGGGCTACATGAGACCTTATCTCAAAATAAAATAAAAACAAATAATGTAATTTATAAAACTTAAAGATTAAGCAAAATTTGAAAAAATGTTTATTTTTGTATGTATGAATGTTTGACTGCTTGTCTACATGTGCACCACATGTGTGCAGGGTCCATGGAGGTCAGAAGAGGGCACTGGAGCCCCAGGACCTGGAGTTACACACAGCTGTGAGCCGCAGTGTGAGTGTGGATCCCTTGTAAAAACAGTAAGTGCTCTTAACTGCTGAGCCATCCTTCTAGCTCTTATTTCTTATCCTCAAGTATTTCCTTTGTAAATAAAATCATAAGGTGTATTAGACACAGAGACAAGAAGGGAATGCTAACGGTTAAGCTCAAGGCACAGACATTCTGGTCCTAAGTAAGTTGAGTTCTTGATTGTTCTATGGTCTTCTTTCTTCCTTTCTTTTTTTCTTTTTTTTCTTTTTCTTTCTTTCTTTCTTTCTTTCTTTTTTTTTTTTTGAGACAGGGGTTCTCTGTGTAACCACTCTCTCTGTTCTGGAACTTGCTTTTGTAGACCAGGCTGGCCTCAAACTCTCAAACTCCCAGAGATCCACCTGCCTCTGCCTCCCAAGTGCTGGGATTAAAGATGTGCACCACCACTGCCTGACTTGAGTTCTTGATCATTTTGAACATCCTCTTTGAGATGTCTTTAGAAAAATGACTACCGCCTTTGCAGCCAGTCTGCATTTTATCAGCTGTGTTCAAGTTTCTTGACTCTCGGCCAATCGGACATGCAAACTAGATCCCAGGGGGAGCGGCTTCTGTCCCTTGTCCTGCTCCTTAATTTCCTCTCTCTTTGTAGCCTGGCTCACTGAGAGTCCCAAGGGAAGGAGACAGGCCCAATAGGGCAGCAGCAGACTTGTGTGGGGCTGTGGTGGCCTGTAGCCAGCTGGCAGGAGGGCACTGTGGTGCAGAGAATGCTTGGCACTGAGGCCAGGGTGGGTGGGGAGTGGATGTCCCCAGTGACTCTGTAGCTTTGTGTGCTCTAAGCTCTCAGAAAGGAAAGCTGGGGAGGCTGAGCAGCCAGCAGGGACAGCTAAGGAGAGCTCAGGGGTGGGGTGAGGAGGGTACAGCAAGCACCCTCAGATGAGGCAGGAGTGCCGGAAGTGCAGCTGCTGTTGGGTGGGGTTGGAGAGGAATCCCAGCTTCAGGTTGCTCTGGGTGGTTGGTGTCCTGTGACCAGACAAGTCTGGGCTCTTGTACTTTTGGCCCTAACTTCTGCCTATCTTGTCATCTCCCAGAGGACTGGGCCTTACCTAACCTCTGAGGACTTCATCTTAGCTCTGTTCTGATTTGGGAAGGACCCTAAACTATCACGAGTGTCTCTACATATTCATGTTCATGTATGTTCTTCATAAAGGTGTTCAGGGCCTGTAGCTGAGCCAGGCTGGGTGTTGGGACAGAGTAGGGTGTAATATTCCCTACTCTTGGTATAATATTGGAAACCAAGGACACAGGAGGGACATAATGAGAGGACCAAAGGGTGTGAGCCTGAAGGGACAGGAAGTCCACCTGTACAGGAGGTGTATGCTGGGAAGAGCTACCTCACAGGAAGAACAAATGAAGAACTTGGGGGTGGGCAGTGTGGAGAAGGGTGAGGCTCACATTGGGCCGGTGTGTGAGGATATGAGGCAGGGGCATGTGGGGAGAAGGCTGGGAGCTAGGCAGTCAGGCAGACAGTTGTGAGGCCCAGCTGAAGAACATCTGCTTCACCTTGAGAGCAGTGAGGAGCCCTTTATGGATGTCAGTCAGGAGAGCGATGCCATCTTAAGTGGTTCTTAAAATCCCCCTCCCCCGATGACCCACTGAAGAGAGACTCAAGAGGACAGTTCTAATGACTAGTATCTATTTATTTCTTTGAGACTGGGTCTTACTATGTAGCACAGGCTGATATCAAGTTTACCATCCTCCTGCCTCAGCCTCACCAATGCTGGTATTACAGGTAGGAGCCACAGCACCTAGCGAAGGCTGGAGTCTTAAGATCAGCCTAGAGGCTACTGTGGAGGCCCAGGGGTAGATGCTGGGCACTAGGACTGGGCAGGAACAGAAGATCCTGGGTCAGGATTAGAGGGACTTGGTGCTGTGTCTCCGGAGTGGAGGTCTCCATAGTTCTATGCTCTGCCTTGTGGCTGTGTTGGCATATGGTGACCCACATAACAAGCCAAGACCCCTGCCCACACAGAGCCCACTCTCCTTCACCTACATGCCCGCTGACTGCCCCAAACTTTCCTGGCAGCCTCCTTCACCTCCTTGTTCCTCAGGCTGTAGATGATGGGGTTCAGCATGGGTGTGACCACAGCGTAGAGGACTGTGAAGACCTGGTCGGAGATATGGGCCTCTTTGCTCTTGGGTTTCATATACATGAAGATGATGGTGCTATAGAAGAGCAGGACCACAGCCAGGTGTGCCGAGCAGGTGGAGAAGGCTTTGCGGCGCCCGGCGGCTGAGGGCACTCTCAGGATGGTGGACAGGATCAGCATGTAGGACAGGCAAATGAGGGTCAGGGGTACAGGCAGGAGGAGGATGGCGCCCACCAGCAGGAAGGCATCGCTGACAGATGTGTCACCGCAGGCCAGCTTCAGCACAGCCAGGATCTCGCAGGTGAAGTGTCTGATCACGTGGTGGCCGCAGAAGGGCAGCCTCATGGCAATGACTGTTTCTGTCATGGACTTGAAGAGGCAGAGTACCCAGGAGGCACCTGCCAGCATCAGGCAGAGCCTGTGGCTCATGAGCACAGGGTACCTGAGTGGCTGGCAAATGGCCAGGTAGCGGTCATAGGCCATGATGGCAAGCAGCAGGCACTCTGTGGAGCCTGTGGAGAGGCTCAAACACATCTGGATGGCACAGCCAGTAAAGGAGATGGTCTTCTGGGATGATACGAGGTGGACCAGCATCAGGGGCACGAAAGTAGATGTGTAGCAGATGTCCAAAATGGAAAGATTACCCAGAAAAAAGTACATGGGCGTGTGTAGGCGGACATCCAAGGTGCTCACCGCCACAAGGGCACCATTCCCCAGCAGGGTCACCAGGTACATGGATGAACACAGAGGAAAGAGTAGGTGCTCCAGAGCTGGGTAACCAGAAAATCCCTTCAAGATGAACTCAGAGATGGCTGTCCTGTTGCTGGGCTCCATACTTCGGGGTTCTGGCTGGATGCACAGTGGGGCAGAAGCACAGAGGGTGCAGGGTGGTAGGACCAGAGATTGTTAAGGTCTTTCCCAGCTTGGACACACTTTCTGGGACTTTGGGGCAGTCTCCACATCCTCTGTAGGCTCCAGTGCATCCATGTGAAAAGTGAGGAGGATTTAGAGCAGAATCTATCAGAGCCCCTGCGAGGGTGTTCACGGAAACATGAATGGGCAGTCTGAAGAGTCACTGTGAGCCAACACTGAATGAGGGATAAAGGTCTTTACTGCAGAGCTTGTCAAAGCCTTTGAACGGCTAATATTTATTGGTGGCTCTCCAAAAGCCAAGTAGATTATGTGCTCCCAAACTTATCTGACCCTAGATCCCCTTTCACTCCTTAGCCTATCGCAGAGTGTTTGGGAGCCGATGAACTGGATCGGAGGTCTCAGACTTGAACACACACTGGACTCTCTTGGAAGGCTGTCAAAACAGCTCATTTTCCTCCCAGAGTTTCTGGCTTAGGGGATCTGTTTGCTGTCACTGCTCTACCGGCCCAGGTGCGGATGTCTCTGAAGGGTCTCCCTGGCTTTGCAGCAGCCTCTGAGTCGTCGCTTACACTGTCCCCACTATCTGGAATGTCCTCATTTGTCCCTCTGCTGTAGTAATCTGATTTGTCTCCCCAGACCAGCTCTTTATGCTTTGCATCTCGGGTGGGTGGGTGAGTGGGGGCTGCCGCTGGCCTCTAGGCCTGTGAGTGGGCACCCCTCCACACACAGAGATGCTCTGTCAGCAGCTCTGTGTGGGCTGAAGCTTCAGAAGTCGCCTCTGTGTGAGCTGTCTGGTGAAAAGTCAAGAGACCCTGGAACCCAGTCCCCAGTCTTATTTTCTCCGAGTCAGGACAAAGGATGTTTTGACTTCCTAAGCTTCAAGGTTATTAGCACAGAAAGTGCCCTGACAAGCTCACTGGGGAGCTCTCTTATAGCAGATGGGGAAACTGAGCTCACGCAGGGACTGCCAGGGAGGCGAGTCTCCGGGAGAGTCTGCCAGCATTGTGTCACCTCACCATATGGAGCAGACATTTGCCTTCAGCAAGCCCCAAACATCTGCTATCCTAGTCGGACACCCTCCTGCTTCCTCCCCATAATCCTCTTACCAGCACAAAAGCAGATTTTATCCCTTTGGTGTCTCTGAGTAGCTGGGATGATGCCACCATAACATGGAGCTTAGTGCCCAAATCCACCTCCTCTCTGACACTTCACCTGGAGACTGTCCCTTCCTTTCACTTGCTTCTTATTTATTCTTCCTCAAATCAGGAAATGACTTAGGACCTGCTACACACCAAACACTGTGCTAGCATCAGGGGGACGAGTGAGGACACAGGCTAAGCACTGACTCCAAACCCTTCCCAGGTAGAGTTCTTCACTCTCCCGTGCCTGGCTTTCCCTCTGTCTGCATGCCCTGCATATAAACTTTTGATAATGGGGTGCTTGAAGGGTCTCTCTGGGCCTCTGACATACCTCATGTCAAGGCTAGGTAGCCCCAGTGGCTATTACTTCTTCCTATTAGGTATTAACATAGAGCCAAGACCTTAGTCCTACTCTGAGTCCCATCTCTGGGAATCAAAGGCCACTCTGTAGTCAGGAGAGCTCTGATCTAATCCTAGGGCTGCAGGTAGAAGCTCTGGTCTCAACCTGACTGTGTCCACCTCACACGGGCTCAGGAGAAATATGAGCTGTGAGCTCCCCACCAAAGCCCAGTAGGGATGCTCTAGGGCTGGTGTTTGGTGGGGGCATCTCTTCTAGCAGAGCACCTTCAGAGGCAAGGACTGGCACAAGGCACAGAGATGGTCCTGTCTTTTCCTGGAAGCTCCAATGACCAGAGTAAGCCGTGGCTGACTCTTTGCACGGTTACACACACAGCAATTCACTACTTCAGTTACTAGGACACATCGGCCCCTGAGGCTATGGGCTCTGTGCTGGAATAGACATACACCCACGTGGGGTCATCTCCTATGCACACATTCAGGTGAGTGCACAAACACCTGTCTTACACACTGGTACATATGCATCTGTGAGTGTTCATCCTACACATAGACTCGTGTGCACGTGTGATCATTCACATATAGGTCTCTCTCTTGTGTGTGTGTGTGTGTGTGCACACACGCACACACACAGCAGGACTGGCAGAGTCCTGGACCTATGACCAAAGTGCTTTACTGAGCTAGGCAGGAGACCACAGCTTGACAGGGGTTGCAGGGGAGTCATTTAGAAGGAGCAGCCCTGAGGGTGGGGGTTACAAAGAAGCCTGGAACAAGTGGACAAAACTGTGTGTTCTGTCTGCTTCCTAGCCTGTGTGTCAAAGACGAGTCTCTCTGGCTCTGACTTTTCTCCTGCACCTGGGGAAGAAAGGAGGGGGACACAGGCCAGGGAGCTTTGTCTGTAGAGCCTACAGTGTCTTTTGTCTCCCCCTCTCTCCTGACCCACTGCTCCCTAAAACCCAGTTCACCAGGGAGCCTTCCCTTACCCCTCAAGCCAGACTGAGCTTTCCTGCTTCATGTCCCATGTGTTCTGTTGCGCTGTAGCTCAGAGTGACAACCACGTCTCTCACTTCTTGCCAGCTGCCCTCCCTGCCAGCCCACAGCAATGCCATCTCCTTTCTCCTTCTCTCTTAGGTTCTGAAGGCCAAGGGTGTGGCTCTAAGTAACTTATTGCTGTCCTTCACAACTCCCTAGGACTAAGGAAAGTGGAATGGGCAGCTGGTCAATTATGGACAACTTGCAGCCTAGGGGACACTCTTGCAGAACATGTGTGGGCTTACACATCAGCTGGAGCCTAATGTATACACTTGGGGAAACTGAGGCCCAGAGAGGGGAAGTAGCACAGTGAATTAGAGCGGGAAGCCAGGGCCCTGACGATTCCTCAGGGCCCTCTACCCTCCTTCTGTTGCACATTCCGCAGTCCATTTCACACCTACCTCCAGCCTCCTCCCAGTCTGTGCGCTGGCTCCCTGGCAGAAGTTTCACTCCCGCCTGGCTTTCCAAACTGTGGAAATGCACCTAGGTTTTTGTGGAATTGATGAAGAGTTGAACATTTAAAACCCGACAGAATTATTTCAAGGGCTCAGAACTCAGCAGGGTCCTCTGAAGCAGGTAGAACTAGTCCATTCTGGTGGGCTCAAGGCTGAATGGGTCTTAGTGGTTTTCTGTGGGCAGGACAGATTCCCCATTCTGGGCAGTTGTTAGTGTCATCCCGACCAACCTTCTATGGTGCAGGTGGGCCAGAGGGAGGTGGCACCATTCAAAGCACCCTGTGTACCAAGGGATTGCAGAATCCCCAAGGTAACCTAGAGTGAGGAAAGGAAGCGGACCCAGCTAACACACTTTGAGGTGCTTCAGGGATGATGTCCCAAAGACCCAATTACTCAGTCTAGTTAGAGAGTTTAATTAGTGTAAAAACGTTGGAGAAAGTGACTCAGGGCTCAGGGATTCACACTTGCCGGGCAGTCCCCAGCCTGACCTGGACCAGGTTGGCCTAGGAACACTTAGGAGTAAATCAATCAATGAATGGATGCTTAATTAATGGAATGAATACATAAGCAATTTTAATCAATTTACAAATAAACCAAGGAACAAGTAAACAAGTGATAGATGTTGCTGCTTTCCAGGTGGAGCCTGAGGGGTCTTGGCTCAATTCTCATCAGGAGTTTACAGAATCACAAAATCTGGAGTATTAACCGGGGACTGGGCTGGATAAAGAGACAAGAATTCTACGTTACCTGAACAAGCCAGTGCTCAATGACCACCTTGACCAAGAACTCCCATACGGACAGAGATTGCTGTTAGGGGTCTAGAGTCAGCCCAGTGTTATCTGGTGAGGCAGGAGCATAGCCATGGTTCCTTGTGTCATCTGGTGAGGCAGGAGCATAGCCATGGTTCCCTGTGTCATCTGGTGAGGCAGGANTGTGTCATCTGGTGAGGCAGGAGCATAGCCATGGTTCCCTGTGTCATCTGGTGAGGCAGGAACATAGCCATGATTCCCTGTGTCATCTGGTGAGGCAGGAGCATAGCCATGGTTCCCTGTGTCATCTGGTGAGGCAGGAGCATAGCCATGGTTCCCTGTGTCATCTGGTGAGGCAGGAGGATAGCCATGGTTCCCTGTGTCATCTGGTGAGGCAGGAGCATAGCCATGGTTCCCTGTGTCGCTTAAGTCTCCTCGGTCAGTGCGTGGCTGGCCCCGGGAGCTAGTGACCTCTCTCCTCTGTCTCTACCTGGTCCCCCTGCCCTGTTCTCATAGCATCCCAGAGAGACTTCATCACTGGAGTCCCTTCCAGGTCCCAGAGTCTAGACCCCAATGGCTTAAGGGTCTCTTTAGCCAGTGTCATAAGGTGGGGGTGTAGTTCAAGGCACAGCTTAGTATACACAGGGTCTGGGGCTTGATTCCCAGCCTCAGAAAATGAAACAGAACAAAATAAAAACAAAAACAAAAACAAAGCAAGAAACCGTAGTGTATTTTGTTTTGGAACTGGACTTTGGTTTGTTGCTGGGTTACTATTTAACCACTCTGAAACTCTAGGAGGAAGGCCTGTGCTCACTCAGGAAAAGTGCTTGCTTAGCCCTGCATATAGCCCTGGATTCCATCCCTGCTACGATATAGATTGGGCATGGTGGCACACACCCATGATCCTGGCACTTTGGTTTGTGGAGGCAGGGGGATCAGATCTCTCCCCCTCCCTCCCCCCTCTATAATTTTTGTCTCACCATGTTCCCAAGTTATAAATATATTTTAAAAATGTTTTCCCAATAACTTAAAAAGATTTTGTTGCCCTTTTGAGGCAAAGTCTCACTCTGTAGCCCAGGCTAGCCTGAAACTCATGGCCTTTTTTTATTCCTCAGGGTTTTCAACTTGTTTTTAACTTTGACTCTTATTTACAATGCGTCGTCTCTGCACTGAGTAAAGTTAGGTGAGCTTATTTACTTCCCACAACAGGATTTATTATAAAGGCTGCTTTATCATAGACCTTAAAAATGCTCCTTCTGGGAAGTCTGAAGCCAACCTGGGCTGTAGAGCAAGACCACGCCTTTTTAAATTTTTTGGTAAAGATACCTTTGTCCTATACTAATTTCGCAGGTACTTGTGTGTCTTCTGGACGTCTGCTCTCAGGACATGCCTCCCACTGCCCTCACGTCTCACTGTCTCAACTGCCTCAACTGCTGTGGTCAGCGTAGAGGAAATGAACAGCTGTACGCTGCAGCCCCCAGGCCCAAGCCCTGTCAGCTCTTTCCGACGATTCCTTGGCTCTTCTTGCACATTTTTCTTCCTCACAAATTTTGCAATCAGCTTGTCATATTTCACAAAAATTCTTCTGGGACCTTGCCTGTGGTCGGTTGGCTGGTTTGGGGCAGGACTTATTATCTTAACAAACTCCAGTTTCCTCAAGCAAGAACGTTGTCCCTCCATTAATACATGGCTTGGCTTTGTTCTGATCACGACTCTTCTTCTGACTTGTTAACAAGGTGATTTGCATCAATATATATTTTTGTGGTGTTGAATTCTCTTCCTTTTTCCTCCTGTAGTAGTTTATTCTTATCCCGAGTGCAGGATGAGTTTGAAGGGCGGGGAGGCGAGCTGACCAGCTCCCAGGCTCCCCCTAGTGGTCAGTGAGCCAATGCCCATGACCCTTGAAGATTGGGGTTTGAATTCCTGTAAAACTAGTGCTCAGGCCCAGATTACTTGGCAGCAGGAATGGTGGATCTAGGGATAGGGTAGATATAAAATTTGTGTATTCCTGTTGGGTGATTGTCTGTATTGCCTCTGGGGCTCTACGTCTCAATACTAGGAAACCCTGAAGACATCTACAATCTGCATGGAAAGAATCCAGTCTTCTAGGAAGAGCTAGAGGATGCAAAATGCTGTCTCCTAGATATGACATGGCTGCTGTATGGTAGTTACCTGTTCAAGACCTGAGCATGCTCAGTCAGCATTCCAGCTGGGGGAAGGGAGGGAGGGAGGGAGAGAGGGAGAGAGAGAGAGAGAAAGCGTAACGGATGGGAAGGGGGTCTCATCAAGATACATTTGTATACACGTATGAAATTGTCAAAGAACAAGCGAAAGGCAGAAATATCTTGATTTTTCCGGACAAGCAGCCCATTCACCGAGCTTTAGGATTTCACAACCCTCTCTCTTTTCTCGGCTGAATCTTGAACCCGGGGCGTCATGCATGTGAGGCAGGTGTTCCGCCACTGAGTGAAACCACCAGCTGCCTGCGGCCCATGTCATTTTCGAGAAGGTAAACCCTCAGATACAATTTCACTTTTCTGAACCAGGGTGGCTTTTCCTAGTCATAAATTCACACATTAGAAAACTCCATCTGAACTTTGGGTTCGGAGAATAAGCTCTGTGTTGCCAGCCCTGGTGTGCTGGCCCCAGACTGTTTGGAAACCTTCTAGAAGCTATAGAAGGCGGATCTTAAACAAAGAGAGGTTCCTAGGGAGATTGAAAAGCAGAACGTGCCACTGGTCAGCTAGAAATTCCGAGGAATTCCTGGGAAATGGCAACCAGGTGAGATGGGATTGTTGGGAGAAACCACAGCCGGGAGGAGGGTGGTTCTGGGCCTTCTCAGTCCAGGACAACAGGGACAGGAAGAGCTTCAGCTGCCCAAGAAAAGCACACACTGGAGCCCCATGGGCCATTGTCAATGTCAGTGCTTTCTGAGAATCTCTGGAGAAATGAAGAGAGCAGGTGACAGCCTTGGCCCCTAACCCCCTGTTGGAGGGAGCAGGGACCCTTGTTTATCCCCGCCACCTGGCTAGCTTACACCCGAAATAACCACACAGAAACTGTATTCATTAAAACACTGCTTGGCCATTAGCTCTAACTTCTTATTGGCTAACTCTTAGATCTTAATTTAACCCATTTCTATTAATCTGTGTATTGCCATGTGACTGTGGTTTATCGGCAAGATTCTAACCAGCGTCCATCTCAGGCAGGAGATCCATGGCGTCTCTCCTTCTGCCCTTCTTCCCAGCATTCAGTTCTGTCTTCTCCACCTACCTAAGTTCTGCCCTATCAACTAGGGCCAAGGCAGTTTCTTTATTCATTATTCAATGAAAGCAACACACAAACAGAAGGACCTCCTACACCAGCCCCCAACTCCTCTAGACCCTCATTGTCATTTCTGGAGACAATACATGCAAATCATAGATAAGAATATATGAAGATACCCTACCAATAAGGAGCAGAACACACTCAAGAAAGTCAGCACCGCAGAGGAGGAAAACCAGACCCAAGAAAGAATTAGCATCAAAGGAGACAAAACAAGTTGAAGACTTTGAAGCATGTGTGATTGACACATCACAGGGATAAGAATAGACTTCTCATCCACAGAATACTAATAAATCAGCAGGAAAGAAAAGCCGGGGAAAGAATCTGAGCTGGGTGCAGTGGCAGCACACGCTTTTCAGAGCTAGAGGCAGGTGGATCTCTGTGAGTGTGAGGTCAGCCTGGTCTACACAGCGAGTTCTAGGACAACTAGGTCTACATAGAGAGACCCAGTTTCAAAAAAATAAAAAGACTTAAAAATAAGAAAAGACTTAAAGAAAACAGCGAAAGTCAAATCAGAAGGGCACAGTTGAGGAACCCTCCCAAATGACCAGGCCTGTTTCTCAGCACTTGGGTGGTGAGGCGGTAGGATTGCCAGGAGAACTAGGCCAACCTTAGCCACACAAGACAAAGAGAAAGGCAGAGTGGTAGGGAAGGAGGGAAGGGGGAATGGGGTAGGGAGCAAGAAGGGGGGAGGAATGAGAGGAGGAAGGAGGAAGAGGGGAAGGAGAGAGACACAAACAGAGATGGGGGAGGCAATTGCTCAGTAAGGTGCTTGCTGCTGATTTCCATTGCTGGGCCCCGCATGGTGGACAAAGAGAACCGACTCCCAGAGGTTGTTCTCTGACCTCCACACATGTGCTGCTGGGTTATCACAGGAAAGAATGCCAGGCTATGCTCTGTTTGGCTGATTACTCGTTAGTTTGGACTGTGCCTGTCTTCTGGCTGGTTTGTTAACCACGATCAACACGTGTGCTCAGGGTATGGAAACACATCTCCTTTTCTTGGGCTTCCGTCTAGTAGAGCTGCAGTCAGACGGTAACTCTCTGCTTCACGTGCCGAGGAACTACCGGGCCCTATTCCAAAACAGCTGCCTAAGTTTGCACCTCAGCAGCTGTGCAGGAGGCTTCCGGTTCCTTGGGATTATTCTTGGTAATGTCTGACTTTTGTTGTTGTTGTTTTCTGTAGCTGTGCTAAAATAGAGGTTGAAGTAGGGGATGAAGAGGCATCTCCTGCGTTTGATTTCCATCCCAATAGGAGGGTGGGCATCTTTTCGTGTGCTTATTGATGGTTTCTGTTCTTCAAACCGTTCTTCAGACTCTGTTGTGTGACCTATCTTTCCGTGAGTTCTCTGCATGTCCTCAGGGCTGACCCCTTGTCGGATGGATTCTTTGTAAACACCTCTTCCATCCTCGAGGGTCGCAAACTAACATGTGCCTTTAAATGTCCGTTGGCACGTTTTTTTCTTAGTATTTTGAGCAGTTTGTGAGGAATTGGGATTATTTCTTTAAATGTTTGGTAAATTGACCAGAAAAGCTACTGGGTATCTGCTTTTTCTTATTACCAGTTCAACCTCTTTGTTGAGTCTAAATTAGCTTGGTCTGCTTTGGACTGCTGTGAGGAAATCCCAGGACCAAAGCTACATAGGGAAGAAAGGGCATATTCCACCTCCTGGAGGCAGGAGCTGCTGCAGGGGCCATGGAGGGGTGCTGCTTACTGGCTTTCTCCCCAGGGCTAGCTCAGCCTGCTTTCTTAAAGAACCTGTGCAGGGATGGAACCACCCACAATCGTCTGGGCCCTCCCATTTGAATCATTAGTCTAGAAAATGCCCCCACAGACCTGTCTACGGTCTATCTGATGGAGGCGTTGTCTCACCTGAGGTTCCTCTTTCCAGACAGCTCTAGCTTGTGTCAGGTGGATGAATAGGACAAAAGCCTATTCAGAATTTCTATTTATTTTTGGGTGAGTTTGTATGTATTCAGCATGCATGCATGTGTGTGCATGAGCGTGCTCCTCATGTGTGTGAGTGTGGTGTGTGAATGCTAATGTGTGTGCACCACAGCACGTGTGTGGAGGTCAGGGTTAGATAACCTCAGTTGAATGTTGGTCTTTATTTTCCACCTTGTTTGAGACGAGCCTTCCTGGTTGTTCTTCTGTGGCATATGCCAGGCCAGCTGGCTGACCAGTTCCCAGGATCCTCCTGTGTCCACCTCCTGTCTCCCTGTAGTGGGATGCTGGGATTGCAGATATTAGAACTACACTCAGGCTCTGTGTGTGTGTGTGTGTGTAACTCAGATTTACAGACCTCAAGTTTATTTGGCAAGTACTTTTACCCCTTAATCCATCTCCTTGGACCTTCTCCCCTTTTCTTTCTTTGAGTGAGGTCTGAAGCTCGGGCTCATTCTCACTCCACTGATCTACATGCCCGGCCCTCTTTTACACTTTTGGTTTGAAAACAGGCTCTAACTGATCTGTAGCCCAGACAGGCTTTAACTTAGCATCCCCCTGCCTCCTAAAGCAGCTGACCTTACACACTAGTGCTATGTGGCTTTGCTTTGAGAACTTTTGCTGTTGTTTATAGAAAGTTGTCCATTTTGTCTAAGTTGTCTAATTTTTTGGTATACAACTTAAACAGCTTATTTAATTGATGGATAACAGAGTGTTTTAATCTTATTATTATTATTATCATCATTATTTTGATTTTTTGAGACAAGGTTTCACTGTAGCTTTGGAGCCTGTCCTGGAACTAGCTCTTGTAGACCAGGCTGGCCTCGAACTCACAGAGATCCACCTACCTCTGCCTCCTGAGTTCTGTTTTAATCTTATATTAATGTGATGGTATGAAATACATACAATGTACAAGTATATATTGTAAGATGATAGATTAAGCTAATTAACAAGCATCTTCCTCCCCATATTTGGAGTAAAAGCACATCATAGTCATTCCTTTTACATTTTTTAAACTAATTTATTTTATGTGTATGGGTGTTTTGCCTGCAAATATTTCTAGGCACCACGTGCTTGTCTGGTACCTTTGGAGGCCAGAAGAGGGTGTTGGATCCCCAGAGACCAGAATTACAGACAGTGGTCAGCCTCCATGTGGGTGCTGGGAACCGAGCCTGGGTCTCCTGCTAGAGCAGCCAGTACCCTGAACTATGGAGCCATCTCTCTAGTCCTATATTTCTAGTCACCTTGCTCTTTCAAAATTAATCCTTTTAGCCCCCTCTCTCTACCTTCCTAATAACCTTTCCCAAGTTTCTGCTAACCATTATGCTCCCAGCTTTTCAGGAACACAATTTAGACACAATATACAAGTGAACTCATGTGAAATTTGTCTCTTTGTGCCTAGCATATTTCACTTAACATGGCATCCTTTGGGCTCATACACATTGTTGCAAATTGTCAGCTTTCATCTTTTTTACGTCTACAGTTGTTAAAGCATTCCTTCATGATCCTTATGAGCCTGTAAAGTCGGTAGTGATGTCTCCCCTTTCTTTTCTGATTCTAGTAACTTGAGTCTTCCCCTCACCAAAGATTTGCAATTTGGTTACTCATTTCAAAAGACTCATATTGTGACTTTGTTGTTTCCCCTATTATTCTTCTATTTTCTGTTATTATTTTAGTTTCTACTCCAGTCTTCTTCCTTGCTGCTGTAGAGCAGCCCATGGCAGGTCTATTCTGGCACACAGGCATTAGAGTTGCCTCTTCCTCAGTTTTCCAAATCAAATGATTCAGAAAACCTTGCTAATTCCATGTCACTATAGATTTTAAACCTGTCCTACCTCCCCCGACATTCTTCTTCCTGCCCGTGTCATGTGTAAACCCCCAGGTCCTTTTTCATGTGTGTTCTGGGAAGAGATTAAGGATCCATCCTGCACCCCTCAGAGCTCACGCCCTTACCTGTGCTGTAGACAAGACTTTCTAGGGTCTGATGCATTTGGGGACTTCCAAGTATATAAACCCAAGTTCCAAGGGTCATCTGCTCATACCTGCCCTGCTCCAGCCCCTGAGATTCAAGCAGAAAGTCATGTCATTTCCCCTGGGTGCTGTCCCTGGAGGTGTTCTGTTGCTGTGGCATTTCATGTTGAGCTCCAGGGACAACTTCCCCAAAGATCAATTAGACTGCACTAATTGAACATTGCTTTTGGTGATTTCCATAATCACACAGATGTCCTGTGGGGACCCAAGCTCTCCAGTGTTCTGAATGCCTTGGGTGTTTGTCATACCCTCGGGTCCTGGGGAGTTCCCTGTTCTTACCACAAATGAATAAAACTGGTTGCTCAGTACAGGTTGGGGAACAGGCTTCAGAGCCCTTAAGCAGGAGACAGAAACAAGTGTGTTGGGTTTCCTCTATCTTCAGGTCTCTCAGCAGGTGCACCAGTGATACTTTGGAGAGGGCCAGTCTACCTTCTGCTGTATGGTCGCATCATTAAAGGATACTCACCTCTCTCTGGCTCTTGCACGCTAAGTGTGGACTCCATCATTCTGACAAGTTCAGTGCCCTTTATGTTTCCATGTGCTGTCCAGGAAAGCAGCTCTGCCCAGGTCTGATCTAAAGGACGTCAAGAGGATGTCCTCGGCAAGGCGCTCACTGAGGTTCCCAGCAGCAAGTGTCATCTACTGTTCTTGGGTCCTCCTTGGCTTGGTCCTGGGTTTTCAGCTCTCTGCCTTCAGTGACTGAGTTGAATTCTTCTTTGCTTTCCCCGGAACAGGACACAGCTTGAATCACCAGGGGTGGAGGGCAGGTCTGCCCAGAGGTGTGCCACATAGCAAAGGGTCATCTGGAAAGAGTGAATCTCAGCAGAGGGGATGCCTCCATGAGATTTGTCCTATAGGGGACATTTTATTGATTAGTGATTTGTGTGGGAACACCCAGGCCACTGTGGGTTATGACACTCCTGGGCAGGTGGAGCAAGCCATGAGGAGCAAGCCAGTAAGCAGCATCCCTCCATGGCCTCTGCTTCTGTTCCTGTCCTGACTTCCTCAGTGATGGGTTGTGGCAGGGGAATGTATGCCAATGAACCCTTTCCTCCCCAGGCTGCTCTGGACATGGTGTTTTATCACAACACTAGAAGCCAACATGGGACGAGTAGCTATGCAGTAAAAATCACATTTCAAATGGTTGGGCAGTCATATCAGAGAGGCAGAAAGAAGAAATATATACCAAACTTCAGTGTGTGAACATGGTCAGAATAGCTATTGACTAGGTATTTACATTCTTTTGTATACTAAGTTTGGAGTACAGAAGGTGTATAACACTCACTAAGCATCTCAGCTCTGTCTGGCTGTGTCTCCTCACTGACCATGTGGTTAGTATCTGTCATACAGGGCAACACCAAAAGGTTCTGCTTACCTTCCCACCCCACAACAGTTGCCTAGTTCTCTTTCAATTTTTGCTCCTACTTTTTCTTTCTTTTCTTCTTTCTTCTTTCCTTCTCTCTCTCTTCCCTTTCTTTCTTTCTTT
>JAQHUG010000048.1:3902786-3920830 GCA_028555095.1 Dicrostonyx torquatus
AAGAAGAAGAAGAAGAAGAAGAAGAAGAAGAAGAAGAAGAAGAAGAAGAAGAAGAAAAGAAAGAAAAAAAGGCATCATGGCAAGGACTTGTAGCCTCAGTGATAGGACTGGGACATAGGGACAGGTGGGTCCCTGGAGCTTGCTGGCCAACCAGCCTAGTCTACTTGACAAGTTCCAGGGCAATCAGAGACTGTTATCTCAAAAACAAAAAACAGAAAACAAAACAAAACAAAAAAAAACAAATAAAATAAAAGGTAGGTGACACCAGAGGTTGTCCTTTTTTTCCACATGTACACACACACGAACACACATGTACACACATGCACAAAGTACACACATACACATGTATACACATGTACGCAACATGCACACACAAACACACATCCACTCACACACTCTGCATCCACACATACATGTACACTGGCATACACACAAACGTGCACATACAGATCACTGTTAACATTGCTTCTGTAGCTTTCTAAATGTCTATCTATGCCTGTTTATATATATAATATAATGATTTATATATAATGATAATATATATATAATGATTTTTCGAGACAGGGTTTCTCTATAGCTTTGGAGCCTGTCCTGGAACTAGCTCTTGTAGACCAGGCTGGTCTCGAACTCACAGAGATCCACCTGCCTCTGTCTCCCGAGTGCTAGGATTAAAGGCATGCGCCACCACCGCCGGGCCTCATGTTTATATTTGTAACATGAGCGTTCCCAGATAATGAGCAGCATTCATGTAAAAACGAGGTCAAAGTTTCACAAGCACCCAGGTTTTGTGTAAACCCCCTTTCCCAGTGACATCTGCGCTCTGACTGATTCTCTCCATGCCTTCTGCCTGCAACTCCCCAGTTATCTTTAGAGTTCAGAGCAGCTGCTGCACACATTCTGTATTTCCTTCTTAATCTCTCTTTCCGCCACCCCTTGGGGCCAGAAATAGGTCATGGCTTCCATCTATCTACCTCGGGATGGCTTTCTACATCATGAGGGTGTTGTGGGGCCTCTGCCTGGTTCTCTGCTCTGTATACTGAAACGGAGAGAAACAAGAATGTAGAAGCTCCCAGGAAAGTGGCTGGACTTGGAAGGCAAGGTCCTGAAGGTCAAGGCAAATTCCTACGTTCTGCACAGTTCAGGTCTTTCTCCAGATGACTGCCCTGGGCTACCTGGGAAAAATCTGACGTATCTAGAGAGACAAAACAAAAAAGCACACCCCTCCCCATTTCAAACTTTTACCTCTGTCCATGTGACAGTTCCTCCAGCTGTTAGCTGGTTTTGCACGGCACTGAAGTGAGTACTGGGTTTAGCCGTGAGCTCTTCGGAACTCATGGTGGGTCATCTCAGCTGCAGGCAGAACCTTCATGGTTCTTGACAAAGTATTGGATCCCACACACACTACTTTGTGGTTTTAGATTTCATATTTACTTATTTAATTTCTTGACAGCAGGTCTCTTGAAGCCCAGGCTGGTCTCCAATTCACTATATATAAAGTTGAGGCTGATCTTGAATTCCTGGATGTCCTAATTCTGCCTCCTGGTTGCTTGAGTTGCAGGTGTCTGCTTCCATATCTGCCTTGTTTTACATTTCTTGTTAAGTTTATTCATAACTTTACATTTTTATGATCACCGGTGTTAATGATGTCTTCATTTTACTATATTTTTGAATTAGTCATTACTGCTATGCAAGAAAATAACTGATATTTACATTTTTTAATTTTAAATGATCTAATTCTGATCTGGGGCTATCATAAGCTGATTGGTGGAGTGCCTACACACCATGCAGGAGGCCCTGGGCTTGATTCCTAGTGGGGCATAAAGCATGCTCGATGACACACGCCTGTGATCCCAGTATTCGGGAAGAGGAGGCAGGAGGGTCAGAATTTCGAGGTCATCCTCAGCTACACAGTGAGTTCAAGGCCAGCATGGGAGACAAGAGACACAGGCTCTAAAAGGAATAGAATCTTAGTTCTTATTAGGATTAACAGCTTTTCAAAAACTTATTTTAAGTTTCTTAGATAAGCAATCACAGTCCTATCTTTCCCAATATTCCCTAATTTAGTAGTTCTAAGCTGAGTAAAAAAATGGTGGGGGCAAACAATTAATTTGTTATTCCTTTTAAAGGAATGCTTATGTTTTTAAACTATGGATAATGATGTGAGCTTTTTAACTTAAGATATTTTTTCTTTTAACTGCACTAAGTCTGTAGTCTTCCTTAGCTTGTTCATTTGTGATACTCATCAGGAATGCATAGCTAATTTTATCAAATGCTTTTTGGGGACCATCTGTTTGGATGATGATGTGGTCTCACTTTTTATCCTACTTACAGAATTAATTGCATCAGTAGATTTTTTTTAAAAAAATCAAACCACCCCCGCTTTCCTAGAATACTCGTTAGTTGCTCATGGATATTCTTCTCTCAGTACTGTGCAAGGGATAGCAATACATTCACTGGCTAGGGTCCGTGGTTCATCTGTCTGTGGTGCTTTGTGATGGTCAGCTCTGGGGTCAGGGTCTGGTGGATTCAGAAAGTAAATAATACATTTTTAAAAATGGCATGGTGGCTCCCAGCTTGTAATCCAGCATCTGGAAGCCTGAAGCAGGAGGACTGTCACAAATTCGAGGGCACCCAAGGCTACGGTAGAACAAAATCAAGACCCATGAATCGTGAATGCCTCTTTCTCTGTATTTAAGCCATTTAGGGCTTCCTGTTGTGTGTGCAGCATTCTCCGTCTCTCTCCTATTAAGGCCAGTCTCAGAGTAGTTGAGAAAAGTTAATTGAAGAAACAAAATTCCCCTTTCCTCCTGAACCTTACATGCTCAGCCTTGCCCACCATCAACCTCCCGCACTACAATGGTGTGTTTGTTAATGGATGAGCCTGCAATCAACACATTGTCACTCAAGGTCATGGTGACATTAGCATATGCTATATGGTAGCATATGCTACAGGTTTTAAGGCCTGTATGATGTCATGTAGTCACCATTACAGTGTCTTAAAAATACTCACCCTACCTTGTGCTTCTGTGCTCCATTTTCCTTCCGTCTCCTCGCTCCCTGACAACACTCACCTTCTGTTTAGTTCTCTGTAGTTTCACATTTTCCAGTGTTGTAGAGTTGGATCCTCATGGTGTGCAGTCTTTTCATACCAGCTTCTTTTACTTAGCGAAAGATGTTCCTGAGTTGATAGCTTGTTTCTCTTTCACGATGCACAGCATCACACTGTCTCGCTGCCCCAGCGTTTGCTGGCGCTCACCCGCTGAAGGGCGCCTTGACCACTTCCAGGTTTTTGGCAGTCATGAACAAGGCTGCTAGAATATAATATGAAGGGCTGGGGCAGGCATATCCTCCACTCATTTATGTGAATTGGATTGTTTGGTAGGCTGCGTTTAGTTTTAAATTAAACTGTCAATGTTTTCCTCTGCTGGTCCTACCTCATTTCCTTGAAAATTAATATTATTATTCTGGCGATGTTAAGATCTCATTGGTCCCTCTTATGTGGCTATTTAAACAGCTGATCCAGTACTCAGCGTATTTTTGATTAGAAAACTTACTTCATCAGGTTAGGAGATTTTATTTCTTTTAAGTGTTTTTACTACATTTTTTATTTGTATATTTTACATTAATAATATTTTCACATCTGCACGCATGCATGTGGAGATGAGAGGACAGCTTCAACAGATCAGTGCTCTCCCTCTACCGTGTGAGTTCTGGGGACTGAACTCATGCATCAGATTTGGGGGCAGAGCGTCTTTATTCACCAAGACATCTCACTGACTCCATTTTCTTTGTTTCTTTAATGTTTATTTGTCTATAGGCTCTGTTCTTTAATTTACAGTGTTAGTTACAGAAATATAGTTGAGTTCTGGGCATGGTAGTGTGTGTCATCCAGGAGTCGGAAGGCTGGTGCTGGAGGATTGCAGTCTGAAGCCAGTGTAAGCCATGTCTTGTGTCCCAGGCCAGCCTGGAATACACGGAGAAAGGAAGTCTCAAATAACCAAAAAGGAAAAAGCATGTTTGATTCCCAGACCTTCCTTCTTCTCTCATTGTCTTTTAATGCCATCTTTTTATGAGTTATAAGGAATGTTCTGGGTTGAGTTCCTAATTAAAAATAAACATCCTGGGCTGGCAAGTGGCTCAGCTGGGTAATGCTGCTTACTCCCAAGCCTGAAGATCCAGTGTGGGTCAGGACCTGCATGGTAGGAGGAGAAACTGACTTGTGCAAACTGTCCTCTCCACCTACACACACACATGCACGCATGCACCACCAGCAGCAACAGCAAATATGTAAAATTAGAAAACCCTGGTTGCATGGATTGACCTTGTGTGTAGAGCACAGACGAGGGAATTTTTACTGTCTCTCCTCATGGAGTCCAGTGACCGTGGTTAGGATACAGTCACTTCTCTATCCATTCTTCTTTACACGCTCACTGAGCGGAGGGACTCTGGTCTTGGCTGGCTTGGGATTAGGATCTATAAACATTTATGTGGAACTTTTCCAAGCGTGGTGCCTCCGAAGCGTTGGAGACCCCTCTCCTCTGTTCGCCTGTGGTTTCATTTTCTAGGCACACCTTGACAGCACTTAGTCCACTGGCAGTGTGTCTCCTTTCTCGAACTGACCTGAGTGTCCAGGTTAGGAACCTGCTGCCCACTCTCCCTGCATTTCTGCCAAACAACAGGGTGCCTGGAACCCTGGCTGGATTCTCTGGGACAGACAATCTCAGTTGTCAAGGTCACCCAGCTGTTTGTTGCCGCAGCCCAAACAGCTTTTCTTCCACCTGGCTGTCTCTTGCGTAGTTTTTGGACAGCCCTACTGGTACATACCTTCCCAGGAATGTTCTCAGAATTTACCAGGGCCAAAGATGTGATTATTGACTTCTACTGTGGAATACTATTTTCCCATGCTTAATTCTTTGGCTATGTTATTGATAACTTGGGATGATGAGTTAGTTAGTTAAATGCATCGCTGTTAATTATGGTCTACAAACAAAAGCTAGGGTAATAATTGATGGGTCCGACTACAAAAGTGATTTATTCACTGCCACCACTAGGTGGTGCTACCAATTAGTGAAAACAATGTGGTTGTTCTTGCTGGCCAACCACCTACAGCCTTGTGTGGAATATGTATGTATAAGTAAATGTGTGCATGAATAGGTGCACACACAAGTAAGAAGCTTATGAGTCCCCACAGGATGACACTGGCTTTAAAGTGTACTTGTGCATGCAAAGGTATTCGCTGAGTTGAGACACCCTGGAAAGCATGGGATTGAAGGGAGATAGCGAGAACTTCTAAAGTCTTGCATACCAGCTGGTAGTTTGAAAGCCCTGCCAAAGAAAGGTGCCTGTGGCGTACCGCAGAAGAAAGACTCAGCTGCAGGGGGAAGTACAATGACGGAGCCACAGGACAGCTTTTCTGAGGCCGGGACTCTGCCATCGTAACCAGTCCCTCTAAGGCCATCAGTCTAGCAAACCCTGTGTCCAGTCAGGCCATTCAAAATGACCAGTGAAGCAGTCACAGAAATAAAAGTCGGGAAACACTGTCCCACAGTGGACACGAGGCATTACTTCTGAAGCCCCGGAGATGCAGACTGCTGCCTCCAAGTGTCCAGAGCAGCTAATAAGATCCTAGCTTTTATCCAAGTGGAGAGAAAATGTATACCTCATGAACTAAATATGTCCTGTGTGTATCTGGCCTCTCAACCCCTGGCCCCTCGTGCTCACTGAGCACCATCTTCTGTTGTGTGTGGAGGTCCCAGCAGCAGGAAGTGTCCCCACCGCCACTAAAGCGCTGTTGATTGCTTGTGGTAGACACTAACCCACAAATGTGAGAGACACGGGCAAGTTTCTTCCCCTTCTTTGTCCTCACTTTCCCTAGGGTGGGCTGGGGTGGGGGATGATTCCCAGGGGCATTAGGAACTACTGAGGGTCTTCAGGTCTGCACATTGCAGCCCCCGGCTTGTGTGGAGTGGGTATCTTCTTGGAGAAGTTCCAGAGAGAGGTTCTCTGTCTAGCCTTCTCTTCTGTGATCCCTCTTCCTCTCCCTCCTCCCCACAGCTCCCAGCAGGCTTTCTCATCACTGTGCCTCTAGGGAAGACAGCTGGCTCCAGAGCCCCAGAAGTCTACAGGAGGAGTTCTTTACTCAAGCCCATGAAAAGTTCAAGTGACATCCCTAAAGGGCTGGCGACACCTCTGGAGTCATGAGACCTGCTACTCTTGAGATCAACTTGGTCAAAGGTGATATTATTTTAGCCCTTTGAGCTGCTGCAGGTTTTTATTGAAGATATCAAAGAAAGCAGTCACAGTTGGGAACAGAGTAGAAGTATCCCTAGAGGTTACCTCTGCCCTGGGACCTCACAGAGGAAGCAAGGGGCCTGAGGAAGAGCCTTGCCCAACTTCACAGGGTGGAGCGACTGAGGTACACACTCCTGTGGGCAGGGAGCTTAGCACTTACCAGAAGGAGTTTGGGGGAAGGGACTGAAGGACCCCTGAGGGTCCAGGACACAGGGCTGGGGCTTTGGGGAGCATCCCTGCTGCATAAGAGATCCCAGTCAGCTTGCAGACGACGTGGATGCTTCGGGAGAATATGAGCCTCATTTGTGATGACCGCGGGGCTGCGAGCTTCAGAGTCAGTAATGAGATTGTTGAAGACACACATTTCGATCATGGTAGAAATGGTCTGAGCTCTGTGGCAGGGAGAATGAGAGAACAAGGAGACTGACAGCCGCTGAGGGAGCCAGAGGCTGGCCTGTGTGACGGCAAGTGGCTGTCTTCTGCTTCCCATTGACCCGACACTGACACCCAGCTCTCTGGCTTCCTAGACCCAGCAGGAGAAGCAAGGGTCTCCTTGGATGGTGGACTGTGGGTGGCCCTCATCAGGCCCCAGCCATTCCTGACTGAGGTTCACAGGTCTTGGGGTGACTCACTGGACAGCCTCTGACCCTTCACTATGGAGGACAGAGCTTTAATCTCTGTAGAAGGCCTGAAGAGGGCCCTCCCTCTGCCTGGAGGCAAGAATAGGTGTGATCTTGACCTCTTCTCCCTGAAGTCAAGGCCCTTCCCTCAAGCAAGTCAGTCCCACTGGTCCTCAGTCTCCACCCACTCTTCCTGCACTGCCTCCCCTCAAACAGCCTTCTGGCCTTGCTCTGGGTTGAGAAGCTAGTCCAAACAGGCCTCTCCCACATTCCCTGGCTACTTTCCAGCCTGCAGGAGCTGAGAGAACCTTAACTTTGGGGTTTGTGAGGGCCGAGCAGAGGCTGCTAAAGGGAGCCACCGAGGGAAGGGGGACCCTCTGGCTTCCAGATGTTAGGCCTTCTGGGGAACACAACCCTCGTGAGCTGGATCACAGGCATTGTGCTGGCTCTCTTAATGTTGGTTATGCTGTTGGCCATCTGTCTTTTCCACAGATCACAGGAGCATGACGTGGAGAGAAACCGAGTCCGGCAAACCTGGCCTCGACTCTTCCATGGCCGGCGCCTGGGTCTCCTGGGAGTATCTCACCATCACCATCACCGTGGTCATGTGTCTGGGGTGACCAGTGCAGGCTTTCATCACCACCACCAGCATCTCCATCGCCAGCATCACCGTTCTCCTCATCGCCTTCACCACCACCACCATGCTCGTGGAGCCCGCCACTGAGGCTAACGGATGGTACCTACCTGGCCCTGCTCTCCACCCAGCACCAAAATGAGTGGACCCTGATGTCTCCATAGAAAAGGATGTGTCTTTGGGGTATCTGGGGAGCCTAAGTTTGGCTTAGGTTTCATTTGTAGATGAGCCCTTCTCCCACTGTGCAACAGAGACCTGAGAACCACTTGGGTAACTATACACTGTAGGGCCTGGACTTGGAGCACGGCAGGCTGGACACCCTACCTTGTGACTACAATTCCTGGTGACCCCGGAAGTAACAAGGCTGTCTGGTAGAACCAGTGCCCCAGTGGATATGAAGTGCTCATCTGAGTGGGGAGGCCCTGTGATGCTCTTCCAGGGGCAGAATGTGTGGGGGACAGCCTGGCCCATACAATGTTCATCCGTACGTTCATTCTTGCTTGGCTATAAGAAATAAAAGCCACCAGAAAGCGCTTTTGGATTTTGTTTATGTGTGTGTGTGTGTGTGTGTGTGTGTGTGTGTGTGTGTGTGAAATGGTTCTTGATTGTAGCGCACTGGGAGAAGGGAGCTGCTAGGGCTGTGTCACAGAGCCCTGGAACTCTTCTAGGATGAGAAGTGGGGCCTGGGATCTGCCTGTAGAATGGGAAGAAGTAGGTGCTCCCTGCCTAAAGGACAAGGAAATATTCAGTGTGGACATCCAGGGCTTTGGAGAAAGGACAGCTGAGATCACACAGACTGGTCTCCTGAGCACTCTGCCTCCAGTGCTCCTCCAGGGCTCCTCCCAGCCTGGTCCAGGGCAGGTGCCACCCTCTGGCTACACAGGTTCAAGGTTTCTTTGAGGGCTAGGGAGGGATTCTGCTCCTGACCTTGAGTCTCCAGCCAGCCAGTTCAAGTTCACAGAGGCACAGAAGTGTCTGATAAGACCAGAGGGAGGGAACAGACTTATCTAAATCACTTGGAATGTTGGGTGGCCTTAAGAGAATGCTTGCCTGTCCTGGACCTCAGTTTCCCCTTCCTTAAAATGACATAGATAGTGGAGACGTCTACCAAAGTCAACAGGCACACAAGGCTGAGCCCACGAAGGGAAGGGGATCTTGTCCCAGGCTAAGCCTGGGAATGAGGGAGAAGCAGGCCAAGGCTCATGGGAGAGGGAGCTGGCGAGACAGTCAGTGACTCACTGGAATAGAATGTCCTTATTCCTTCCCTTTCCCAGTGGACTCTTTGAGGACTAGGGAGGAATGACCAGTGAGGAAGGGGGAGGTAAATGACAATGACAGCCACACTAGATTTCTGTGACAGGAAAGTAGATGAGAGGTCTGGAGTGTCTGTCACCTGTCAGCTCCATGTTTGCCCAGCCCAGCCCCAGCTCTGCCCTTCTCTATTCAGTCTCCCGCATTCTGCCCGCTGGGACCTGCCCACTTCCGTAGCTTCATGGGACTATGCCATTAAGTAAGATGGAAAGAGGGAAGGTTTAGGTAGAAGGTTACAGGACTGGACAAGTGTCCTGTATTCCTGATGAATGCCAGGCCGTTCTCCCCAGGCAGACTCAAAGAACAGGCAAAAGAGAAGCAAGATAAACCATGAAGCTCGCAACAACCTTTAGGGCTTATCTCCCAGCCCCGGCATGCTGAGGGTTCAGATATCTCTGATGTGTGTGTCTCCTGTTTACATCTCTCTAATTCTGGTCGCCCCAATTAAGACAAATATTGTCAAGTGCTTGACTCTGTGTACCCATGAGGAGAATGAGCCCAGATTGTCGGAGCATCTCAGAAAAGGGGCTGGGCTAGAACAGGACTGTGCATTGTTTGCCCTCCTCTGTAGTGAGCTGGACCTGGGAGAAACTGGAAAAGTTTCTGACTGTATGACCTTGGGCCCAGCCCACTCTCTTCTGGGCGGTGTTGGGGGCCTGGGGGCCTGATTAGGCACGTGGTGGTGATCAGGTGGTCGCTCTGAATGGTCCCTGTGAAGGGCGAGCTGGAGTACAGGAAGGGACCCCATGCTCTGTCCTTTGGTGCTTCCTTATCCTCACTAACTGGCAACAGTCCTGGCCAGGCTACCCGCTCTGAGCCTATACCTGTGCCAATGGAGGTACCAATCACGGCACAGGGCTGTGGGACCAGTGTTTATGAGACAGGCCTGGCTGGTCCAGTTCCCGGAAGGCTCAATTTTTCATAATATGGACAAAGGGCAGGCCGATAACACGGATTCCTTGCCGGATGTGGTACAGTCTCAGGAGGCGCCCGGTTTGAGTGGGCTGGGGCCGGGCTCCCTCCTGACACTTCTTCAGGGGCAGTTAAGGAATGATGCCGCAAGCGCGTGTGGGGCGGGCTGAGTGCTCTAGCTGAGGAGGTGGTGGCTACGGGTCACAGGCCTTCAATCACAATTGGAGGAAAGGATACAGGAAGTACTGACAGCTGCACAGACACTCCCCGCGCCAAGCTCCAGGCAGCACCAACAAAAAAACCACGGTAGGCTTTGGGGAAGAGAGTCATGGCCACCTGGGGTGGTCTCCAGACAAAGAGTCTGGAACACGAGGTACAGTCAGAGCTGGCACGCCTCAGATCCGGGGTAAGTCTTCATCGCACCCAGTGTGCTGTGGGCCAGAGTAGTGGGCCCTGGTGGCAGCAAAGAGGGGGCCCCATGAGGAGTATAGAAAAGTGAAAGGGTCCCACGATGCGTCACTGAAGGGGCTGGAGGAGGTCCTTCCCTGTCCACGCCACACTTTCCAGCCCTGCCCAGAAAGTGGAGCCAAGCACAGCCTGCTCTCTCTCCCATCACCCCCGCTGGAGGGCCCTGGCGTCCCTAATGACCTGTGTGTGCTGCCTCACCTCCGTCCACTTTGCTCAGGGCAGGCGTGTATCCTTCTCCACACCTGCCTCTCAGTCTAGGTCCAGGGGCTGGGAGGGCCGCGGAGAGGCCAATGGGAAGGTTGGTCCTGGGTGCTTCCCCCACTGGATCCACCAAAGGGGAGGCTTTTGTCTTTCTTAGTGTATTTAGTAACTCCTGTTTTGCTTGCTTGTTTTAATTTAATCGGTCACTCTTGTCCTGAGGCCTTGCCAATGTGCCAGGGCTGGCCTGGCATCTCTCTCTGCATCTTCTGCTCCTCCTTCCTTCCCTTGCCCCCTCCATGTTCAGGGAATCACGGCTTACATCTACCCTGATGGCGCTTCTAGAAGCCGCTAGTGGAGCTGACCACATCACTTGGAGGTCTGACCTGAGGTTAAAAACTAGACAAAAGATCGACTGGTTCCAGGAGAAGGGGTCGTGGCCTAGGATGGCACAATCCAAGGTCTCAGACCAGCATCTTAGAAGACCGAGGAGTGACAGGCGTCCAGCATAGAGCCCCTGTTTCTGGGACACTGAAGTTCAGAGACCACCCATGTAAGAAGTGCCACTTGGAAACCATGGAGACAGCAGTGATCGGAATGGTGGCAGTGCTCTTTGTCATCACCGTGGCCATCACGTGTGTCCTCTGCTACTTCAGCTACGACCTGAAGACCCAAGACCCAGAGAGAGGACCCAGAAGCAGCTTCACCGTGGCCACGTTTCACCAGGAAGCGTCTCTCTCAGGGCCTGGTCTCCAAGCCCGGGCCCTGCCGAGAGCCCAGAACTTATGGACTGTTGTGTGAGGCTGGCGGGCCCCAGCGGTCATTCTGCTAATGAGTCAGGCCCGCCTACCCCTTCAGCAAGCGTTGTCTGGTGTCTCACAACTCCCAGGCCTCCATCTTTGTCTTTCCATGTTCCATACACTTCTTGCCTTCTTCCATTCTGCTGGCTCTGCCCTGTGTCCTGGGGAAGCTGAAGTGTGAGTTACCTCTAAGCTGGGCCCTACTCACCACAGTGGGACTGAGGAGCCTGAGGAGGTGTGGACAGACACTGTGTGGCATTTTATGGTGGGGTGGCTCCAGCCAGCTATGGAACCTCACTCCAGGTTAGTTTAGCACCCTGTCAGCAGGATGCCTGAGACAAAGTCTACTTGCCACCCAAGGAACCAGCGCCCTCAAGTGGACAGTTTGATGAACTACTTCTTGTTTGTATTTTTGTATGCCCTATGACCCTGAGATTTGCTCTTTAATCAGCCCTGAAATTCAGACACCAAGGAGCTGTTTTCTGGGAACAAGTGACTTATTTTATAATTGCAAATGTATATCCTTTTATGGGTCTTTCCAAATCTGCTTTGGAAAACCACAAAAGGAAGCAGAATAGAAAAAGAGCCACAGAAAGCACAAGGTGTTTCATCACCGGGAAGGCCACTGAGAAGCTTTAAACACGTTTTGAACAAGACTTGCTTTATTGCTATAGTCCGACAGACCGTGCCTATTCTTAGCAGACGTGAGCCATTTGCGTCACTTAGGAATGATAGAAACATCGTGAACTGAAAGATAATTCCAAAAAAGTTAAATGTTGCTACATTTCAGCACATGTGAAAAAGTTGCTGCGTTTTTTTAAAAGCCACAAATAAAAGGACGTTTGTTTCTTATTAATAGAAAATCTGCTCTCTCTATGATCACGGAATAGATGCCATCTCTTATTTAAAGATCTGAAAAGTGGGAAGCCATGGGCCTCCTGGATCATATATCTGCATCTAGCCCTGAATAGGGAACTCTCTCAAGACCTGCCTGTCAAAGGGGACCAGATTGAACAAGGGGGCTTGGGATGTGGCTGCCCATAGGAAGGATTGAGAACGACAGGCTTGGGTCTGGAGAGATGTGGAGGTGGAGATGACAAAGAAGGGGTGCAGGAAGGGAGCCAGGCTGCTAGATGGGGTGGGGGTGGTGGAGTGATTCTGGGGAGGTCACAGGAGCTCCTGGAAACATGTCCTTGTCACTCTGGATGCCAAGTCCCAGCTAGGGCTTTCATAGATAGGCCAGAAGGAAGGCAGGGAATCCTGGGGACTAAGCAAATGGACTCCCCACAGGCCAAGGGTCAGTGTGGTGTTAAGATGTCTGCTAGCAATGAGTGAGGTGGAACGGTGGACGCAGGCCTGTGTGGAGGAAGAAGTCAAACTGAGTCAGCCTTAGCTTCCTCTGAGGGATTGCTTGCCAGTGGTCTGGCTTCACTGGGGCAGAACTCTGCCCAAGGCAGCTCAACAGACCTTTCTTGAGGGTCCACAGGTTCTCTGCAGAGTCCTCTTCCCAGGGATACCTAGACTGCTTGGAGGTGGAGTCCCCAGATGCAGTGAAGCACATGAACACAGGAGCCTGTGTTGGAGAGGGAGAAGGACCCTTCCCAAGTGGCTTTTGGTTATGGTGTATGACCGAAGCAATGGATACCCCAACTATGACACGATCCACCCATCTCTCACCCAATCACGTGCCGAGTCCTTTCTCAATCATCCGTGTGTTTTGTTCATTCATTCTTTTACCCTTTCACCTGTCCTCCGTTCAGTGAGCGTGGACAGAGCTCTGTGTGCTCGGAGAAGGTGGGAGTCAGGCAGACCAGGCCCTGCACTAGCCAAGTGGGAACAACAAGCTTTGGGTGCTGGGGTTGGCGGTGGGGTCCCAGGGAAATTCGAGAGGAGGGGGTCCCTGAGCTGGACTGGAGGGGAGAAGAGACCAGTGAGCAGATCCAGGAAGGTGCTGGCATAGGGAACCTGCAGGGCAGAGAAACAACAGCTTGGTCTGGCCCGAAGGAGGTGAGACTGGACACCAGTCACCTCCTAAGGGAGGTGTATTTCCAGGCAATCGAGGCTAAGCATACTGCTGAGGCAGCCTTGCTTGTTAGGGCTAGGCAGGTGTAGCGTCCAGTCACAGTGAGGGCAGGGCCACCTGCTGCTGTTGCAGTGGGGAGGGGGCTCTTGAGGCAGGACATGGACCCTAGGCTCTCAGAGGACTGTGGTGGTGGGTCTGAGGGCAGGGAGATGGTGTCCAGAAAAGGAGGAGGACTTCGAAAAAGATTGTCCCTCCCTGGGGCAAGTTGACAAAGGAAAGGGCTCAGGGGTACAGCTAGAGCAGGGGCAGGAAAATGGGGAGGACACAGAATGAGAATCTAGGGTGTGGGGTTGCCAATTTTAATGAATAAAAACATAATACTTATAGATAAGCTGGAGATTCGTGTAGATGATAAGTAATTTCTAGTATAAATGTATTTCATGAAATATTTGAAATGCACACTGAAACCTCTGCTGGCTATGTAAGGTTAAGTGTTACGGGGCATTCAACATTTTTATCTGGTAACCCTATGGGGACAGGTTGAGTCTGAGAGGCTGGGGAGCTGGCTAAAGACAGCAGGAGGCTGTCGGAAGAGAGACTAGAGAGAGGTCCCTGAGTTTTGCCACATAAGGGTTGACAATGGCATTGGTGACTAACAGCCATGTTTTAGGCTGGGATGTGTGCATGGTTTGTGTATGTGCATGTGTATAGATGGTGTGTTGCACGTGTCTGATCTGTGGTATGTATATGGTTCATAATATGTGGTATATGTAATGTGTACAGTACCTATGTAGTATATGTAACATATGTAGTATATGTTAGTTAGGGTTTCCATTGCTGTGATGAAACACCATGACAAAAGCAACTTGGGAGGAAAGGGTCTGTTTGGGTTACACTTCCACATCACACACAGTTCATCATCAAAGGAAGTCAGGACAGGAACTCAAACAGGGCAGGAAGCTGGAGGCGGGAGCTGCTGCAGAGGCCATGGAGGGGAGCTGCTTCCTGGCTTGCTCCTCATGGCTTGCTTAGCCTGCTTTCTTATAGAACCCAGGGACCACCAGCCCTGGCATGGCACCACCCACAGTGGACTGGGTCGTCCCACATCAATCACTAATTAAAAAAATGCCCTACAGGCTTGTCTACAGCTTGTTTTTATGGAGGCATTTTCTCAACTGAGGTTCCTTTCTTTTAGATTTCTCTAGCTTGTGTCAGGTTGCCATAAAATTAGCTAGCACATGCGGTATGTGTATGACATGTGATGTGTGCTATGTGATATATGTACTGAGGGGCAGTATGTTTTTGAGTGTATGTGGTGTGTGTATGTGGAGTATATTTTGTATATGTGGTATGAATGTGTGTGTGATATATTGTGCGTTTGGTGTGTTTGGTGTGTGTGTGTGTGGTTTGACTGTGGGTGGTGCGGCATGTTTGTGGGCTGTGTCATATGTGTCTGGTATGTATGATATTTGTATGATGCACGAGCGATGTGGTGTGCTGTGTTTCCCACTGCAGCCTGTTGGGTAAGCAGGAGAGGCCCAGCAGCAGCTAGCAGGGAGCCCTCTTACTGCCAGAGGCTGTCTTCTATCCACTGTCCCCAAGAGAGGAAGGTAGCAGTATAAGGACAAGATGGAATGGCCCTGGAATACCAGCAAAGTGGGGAATGGTTAGCTGGCGGTGGTGAGGGAGGGCAGCAGCTGCTGCAGGCCAGCTTAGGAATCTGGGCCAGAGCCACTCTGGCACCCGGCCCTCCCAGTTCCAAATCTAGTACTTTTTCCACTTGCTCCAGAGCTACGGCCAGTTTCCGTGGAGTCTTCCACTGAAACAGGCACCATGTTCTCACCATATATTGCTCGGTCAGTGCCCAGGGCACCCCCATGACCTCCATCGCAGACGGGAGTACCCAAGCACTGTGTGTGAGTGCTTTGGGCCAGTAGAAACTCCTCAGGAGCAAGACCGGGCTGCTTTTGCCTGTGTCACCTCAGCAGGATCCATTTCACATCTTCAAGAGTTACAGAAGCTGGGGGACCAGGCTCCTCAGGCTTATCTAAGCAAATCTTACTGACACTTATCCCTGGCTGCATGTCTGCTTTGAAGATAGGGCCTTTGCCACCTACAATCTCTCTTGGTAGTTCCTGAGCCAAGAGCATCCCTTGAGGAGCTTCCCTCACTGCCCGCTGAGGGCTGGGATCCTAGAAGAACAGACTTCAGTCCACGAGAGTATGAAGCTCCTGGTCAGATTAATTGTGTCTTGCGCCTACAGGGTCTAATTTTCCCTCCTGCTTTAGGGGCTTCCTGGTCAGGTCCAGCCCTAGATGAGCGAGTGGCAGGAGGAATAAGCTGTGTGGGTTCTGGGCACTCCAGCCTGTGCATGGCAGTCCTGGGCCTCTTCCATAATGTGCTGGGGTGTGGAAATGAGAAGCCCACCTAGCTTGTTTGCAAGATGAAAGATGGAGATCCTACATCTTCCTAGACCGAGATGGAGGGGGGAGGGCCTTGGGCTTCCCATAGGGCAGGGTATCCTGCCCCATCTTAAGGAAGCAGGGGGAGGGTGGTGGGGTAGTGGGGGAGCGGGAGGGCCAGAAACAAGGGGAGTAAATGTAAATTTTTCTTTTAACAATAAAAAAAATAAAATAAAAAAAAAAGAAAGATGGAGATCCTAGTCCGTAGCTGTAGGAGGTGGGGAAGGGCACCCCCACTGTGGCCTCTCTCCACAGTCCCTGGCTCTGAAACCTGGCGGAGTTTCTCTGTGGGACTTGCTGCATTCTGGAATCAAGAGGCCTTGAAATAACATGTTTTCCGGAAAAGTACCTTCCTTAGAGGAAACCACTTGTTCCAAGGAATAGAAAAGGGTCATTGTGTCTTGCCAGGTCCCCATTCCTGAGGTCATGACACTTGAAAAGGCAGGCACAGTGGGAGACATAGAGGCCTACGGCCCTCCCCACGCTCCTACCCAGATGCAACCATTCAGCACATCTGCAGTTAGAGGCACCTCAAATGCTAACAGGACGGGCTGACTGGCACATCCTAGCACAGCCATAACCATCCACAGCAGGCAGGCTTCAAAACAATGAGGCGAACTTACACTCTGTACAACAGATCATTCATCACAAGGGAGAGGCAGACTGCGGTAAAACCTGACTCTCGGTAGAATATATTTCTCTATATAGATGATGCGGAGAAAGAACTCTGGTGAACGACCGTCTGGGTGAGTGAGGCTGTGTGTTTCATCTCAAGCAGCCCCCCAAAGGCCCGGTGGTAGAAGCTTGTTCCTCAGGGCAGTGCTTTTGGGTCCCCGGGGACCTGTTTTTCAAAGGCCTAGTGGGATCTGGGCTTTTCTTTATCCCCTGTTACACCTCCCAACCATGAGGTGGGTGTTTTTGTTCCACCATGATGTGAGGCCTAACACAACACAGGCCTAAAAGCAACAGTGTTGACAGCTCTCAGAGGACTGGCCTCTTCAAACCTGGGAGCCTTCTTTTTGAGACTGGAACTCACTCTGTGGCCCAGGCTGGGTCTTTAATTCTTGATTCTTTGCCTCCTGAGTTCGGGATTACAGGCATTCAACACACTTGGCTCTGAGGAGGTTTGGGAAGACTGCAGAGTACAAGGAACTGAACGGGAACTCACTGGAGGCGACAGATGCTAATCAGTTGACCTTGAAATAACAAGGTTATCTTGGCCACGTGGGAGGGTCCAATACAATAAAAATTATATTCTTTGGTGTGGAAGAGGGAGGCTGAAGAGTTGGGCCAGCACGATGAGATGTGAGAAGGGTACAGGGAATACCAGTTAATGCGGGTAGTTTCTAGACTGATGGAAACGGTGACCAACCACTCACTCCCCTCACCCTGGAGCCTCTAGCCAGGAATGCAACCTGCCACACCCTTTGTAGTTGAAGTTTTTTGTTTGCTTGCTGTTAAATCTTAAAAGTTTTTTTTTTTGTACTTCTTATTTTCCAGAAGCCATTTAAGCAACATAGATAAGATAGGGAATGCCACTTACAAATGTTTACTCCAGTGGCTGGAACTCAAACAAAAATATTTGGTAGTTTGTATGGCTTCAATAGGCGTGTGCCATCTAAGCAAGATGTTGAGAGGTACCACCTGTTATCCCGCCTTGTGTCTGTACCAGGATACAGTCATATATTTCTCTATTGGTGGAATCTTGTGCTCAGTCAGCAGCTCAAACCAAGATGGCCTTGAATTAGCTCCAGCAGTTGGTCTTACCCTTGCTGCTGAAGCAGGTGGTGTGGGCATAGGTCTGAGTACTAAAGAGGGCTGTGAGCTTGGGGGATGAGGGCTTTGGACCATCATAGGGGTGAGGCTAGGAAGATAGGAATTGCACTCCCACGGAGCAGGATAAGAACAGTAATGGCGGGTGGTCATGCCCTGGGCACTGGGGAGTGTGTGCATTTAATACCCCAGTAGTATCCTATGGAAGTAGGACCCATGAGTACAAACATGTAAATCCAAAGGTGTTCTTGGAGTATTGTTCTAATTGCAAACTACTGTAAAGATCCAAGTGTCCATCAGTAGGGAAATACAGGAGCAAATTATGGTACAGCTACAAAGTGGGATAATAAAGACACGAGCTGCTGGCCACAAGAAATAGGGGGAATACAGCAATGGCGTCAGAAAAGACAAAAAGGGCACCAGTCAGGTGTGGGAGCACTGCCTGTCATCCCAGCATGTGAGGCAGGAAGATTAGGAACTCAAGTTCACCTGGCTGCATTCGTGAATTTGAGACCTGTAATGATTGTTCTGTCTCTTTAAGAAACAAGCCTC
>JAQHUG010000048.1:3934210-3950176 GCA_028555095.1 Dicrostonyx torquatus
CAGCAGGCAGTCCCCCTCCATGGCCTCTGCACAAGCTCCTGCCTCCAGGCCAGCCCTGCTTGAGTTCCTATCCTGACTTTGATTTCCTCCAATGATGTTCTGTGATCTGGCCAAATAAACTGTTTCCTCACCAGCTTGCTTTCTGGTCTTGGGGTTTCATCACAGCAATAGAAACCCTAAGACAGCAGGTTACAAAAGGGAATGCAGGTCTTGGTAGCAGCTATGGGAATGTTTGTCTGCAACAGAAGAGAAGCAGTGCAGTCTTGGAGGCTGACACCCTCCCCCAAGCCTCTGGTAGAGTCCTAGAGGTTGGCTCACTCCCTGTCCAGGGTGGGAGCCTCAAGCACAGGCAGTCTCTAGGGAGTCTGTCCCCAGCAGCTGTTGAAGACAATCTTCAATTGTTAATGAATGAGCTTGTGGGAAGCTTTTGGACCTGAACTGAAACATGAACATAAATGTCTACAGTGATTTGAATAAAAACAGTTCCCATAGGCTCATAGATTTGAATGCTTAGTCATTGGGGAGTGGCACTATTTGAGAAGGATTAGGAGGTGTGGCCTTGTTGGAGGAAGTGTGTCACTGAGGGTGTTTTGAGGGTTTGACAGCTCATGCCAGGCCCAGTCTCCTCTCTCTCTCTCCTCTCTCTCTCTCTCTCTCTCTCTCTCTCTCTCTCTCTCTCTCTCTCTCCTTCCCTACAGATCAGGATATGGCTCTCGACTACTTCTTCATCAGCATGCCTATCTGTAGGCCGCCATGCTCACCTCCATAAAGATAATGGACTAACCTCTGAAACTGTAAGCAAGCCCCCAATACAATGCTTTCATTTATAAGAGTTGCCTTGGTTGTGGAGTCTCTTCACAGCAATAAAACAGTGACTAAGACAGTGTCTACTAGGGCTGTTGACTCTAGCCTGCAGAAAGGGACAGAGGCAGCATCTGATGTGGTACAAGATGCAAGGGACTCTCGGGAAGCCTTTTTACTAGTATAGAGTTAAATCACTCCCAAGCACGCCTCATCTCTAAGATCCTGAAGTTTTATTCCTGCTTATTTTGAAAGCATGTCTCAGAAGATGAAAGACATTCCTGTTGTCTGGAACAGCCAATAAAGCTCAACTCACATGCAAATTTATCCTTTAGATGCACACAGTCAACTAGTACCCATCATCCAAAATATAATTACGATGTGCACTTTATCAAGGAATTCATGATTCAAAGGATCTGAACTGGGTATTTCAGGTCACTAATTCAGCCCTGTGACAGGCATTTTATTATGAATTAGTAGTTGTGCAAGATTGTTCTGAACATTGTGAGAAAATCAATGCATATGAAAATAAAAGGTTTAATATCTAGTTTATTGACTTATTTTGCTAATGTAACTGAGTAAGTTTCCATAAGTGGGGTTTTACTTCACTTTGTGGTGCTGAGGGATGGACCCTAGAGCATTGTGGACACTAACAACCCTCTCCCATTGAGCCACACCCTGACCCTCTTTTTTTTTCTATTGTATAGTCTAGGCTAGCCTCATACTTCAGAGACTCCTGCCTCAGCCTCCCCAGCATTGAGATGCAGGTGTGTGCCGCCATGCCTGGCTCAGAGGTGGGAGTTCTTACATCAAGAACAAAACGATGGAAGTATGGCAGGCCATGGTGGTCGTGAGCACACATGTCAGAGCCTCCTGCCAGTCAGCTACGGAGGTCGGAGGGACTCACCAGTTCTGCTATTTAGTGCAGCAGACAGGTTCTGGGAGCGGGGAAGACATAGTATCCAGCTGTACACCTGTGGGGAGCCCACCATGTTCTGATGGCTAGTTCAAACTCAGGGTAGCATAGACAGCCCTTGATAAATGCTACAGAACACTGAACAAGACACAAACTAGTAAATATGAATGAACTATCTGTAAGGAAGGAGAGGGGTTTGCAGAGGTGGGGTGGACTTAAGGGGTTGTATATGGGGAAAATAACGAGAATATGTTATACACATATATGTATGAAATTGCTGAAGAACATTTATTAATAAAGACAAACCACAAGAGGAGATAGAGCCATGGGGATCATGGGACAGAAACTGCTGATTGTTTCTCAATATTTGGTCTTTTTTTCCAGTAATTGAAGAATCTGCCCTGTTAGCCAGGACATGCTGAAGAGGAGCGTGTCAGATGGGGGAAAGCGAATCAAATAATCCCATACTATCACCAAATAAGGTGTGCTAAGGTTTTCTTTTCTTAAAGGGAAACTCATGGATCACAATGGTGAAATAGGAATGGGGTCTGACATCCAGGTGTGGTGTGCTCCCGTGGGCTTTTTGGTACCCAAAAGCCATGCCCCACCTTGTCTAGCTTCTCAAAGGCTATTGGCTTTGATAGCCATAGCCTCCCTTTTTTTTTTTTACCTTATTTAAATAAGAGAGTTCTAAACCCAATACAAAAAATACTGTATACAATAAAAACAGATATCAAGTATAAAAATTAGAATTACAGCCAGTATAAACAATATTAAGCAAGAAACATATGCTAAGTATTTTAATAATTATTCTATCCTAAGGAGTCTAAGTCTTGTATTAGAAATGGCTTGGCTAGATCATAAGAAGATAGTAACTACGATTATCTAATCTTCAACGCCACTCAAGGCCTGAGAAGGGAGATAATATTACTTGAGTAGGCAGGAAGTGCAATCAAGCAGCTTCCAAAATGTGCAGTAGATGACAGAGACAATTGGCCGCCTGAGCAATCACCCAAAGTCTCATTTGCAATGTTGAAGCAACCAACTTTGGCTAAGGTCTAGAGTAACTGATAGACCATTTTCAGAGGCAGGAAGATTTTCAAAACCATCTTACTCTGTCTTGGCAAGGTTTGGCAGTCTTTTTGCTTGTCTTCTGCTTGTCCTGTCCGAACATTGTGCATTTTCTCAGTGGTTGATGCAGGGGCAGTTCCTTGCCCAAAGGCCAGTTTTGCCAAGAAGAAAACAAGCTCCCAGTGGAGGGTCTTCGGTGGTGCTCGACATTCTCTTGGGAATAGATTGGTGCTTCCAGGAGCAATCGTGTCTCATGTCAACAGAATCCTAAGTTATTTAAGTGCCATGTTCCTCTCGACGCACGCACACACACACACACACACACACACACACACACACACACAGATTCTCTTTATTTTCTCTCTCTCCATATATATACATACATTCTCTCTCCATTCTTTCTGTATACATATGCTCTCTGTTTTCTCTCTTTCTAGACATCCCTTCTCTCTTATACTCTCTCTCTCACACACAAACATAAGCACACAGCAAGAAACCAGAAGACCATTATCGTGGGCTAGAAAGACCAGGAGAAGCCCTTCCTGGGAACAGACAGAGATGGTAGGATGGCCTTGAACATCCTGGCCTCCAGAATGGGGAAGAATTGAACGTTTAAGCCTAAGTCTGCAGTACTCATGTTACAGCCCAAGGTGTAAGAGACATTATCACCCAGAATCAAGGCTAGCCTTAGCTTAGAGATTCAACTAACTGTAAGAGATACTGAGAAATAGTCTTTGTAGCTTTGTAGCTTTGCACCCTGTCCTGGAACTAGCTCTGTAGACCAGGCTGGTCTCGAACTCACAAAGATCCGCCTACCTCTGCCTCCCGAGTGCTGGGATTAAAGGCGTGCACCACCACCACCCGGCTCTGAGAAATAGTCTTGATGTTTGGGCTGTAAGCAGAACCTGAAGCACAATGTCCCACAGAAACCCTTCTTAAGGGATGGTTAGCATATGGCCTTTACTTCTCTTGTTTTTGTTTTGTTTTCTATTGACACAGTGTCTCACTATGTAGCCCTGGCTGACCTAGAACTTGCTATGTAGACTATACTGGGCTTGACCTTACAGAGATCGACTTGACCCTGCCTACTGAATGCTGGGATTAAAGATGTGCTCCATCACTCCCGGTTTGCTCCCCTTCTCCTTTGTGCCTCTCTCCATCCTATCGCTGGGAGTGTGGCCTGAGGGGGTCACATTGCAGGCTCTGTCTGACACGATGAGGTAAGGTTTGTAACACAGGAATATTGAAGTTGGAAGCGGTGTAGTTGGGACTCTGAGGTATTCAAGGAGTAGAGCCCTGGCTCGTCCATCCCCCAGACACTGCTGTCTTGTTTAAGCAGTATAACTCTACTCGGAGGCTCCATTATTCTCAGTTAGACCCAACCCTTGCTGGTGTCAGCATGATTCCTCGTGGACCTGCATCTGTGAATCCCTAGATCAACATGATTCCTTGTGGGTCTTCTTCAGTGGGTCCCTAAGTCAAGTCCTCCTTGGTCCCTCAGATCATGAACACAGCATGTTGAGAAGTTGTTTTCCTGCCTACAGCAATGAGTGGCGACTGGCCCAGTCACATATACTTCAACCAGTCCGAAGCCCATTATGGACAATGTGACTCAGTTTTCACTCTGCAGGACAATGCTAATCCCAAACCATGCCTTTTCATATAAAGGTACTTCATTGCCGTGGTGGGGTCATTATGTGAAGAAGAAAATCTCCCCTCTTAAAATTCTTTTAAGAATGTGTATGTATGGGTATTTTACATGTATGTATGTCTGTGAGCCACATGCCTGCCTGGTACCCAGAGAAACCAGAAGAGGCCATCAGGTCCTCTGGAACTGGAGCTTTGGATGGTTGTGAGCCACCATGTGGGCGCTAGGAATCGAGCCTCAGTCCTTTGGAGGAGGCGCCAGAGCTCTTAACCACTGATCCATCTCCACCATCACCCCTATTTTTTTTTTTTAAAACATGTTGCACTGTGCGGCCCTGTTTGGCCTTCAAACTTTTGGTGATCCTCCTGCCTTCACCTCTCAAGTGCTGAGACTACAAGTATGTACTGCTAAGTATATACTTTAAAAATCCACTCCCTCTGCCCCTGAGACAGGCTGTTACAGGCTGGATGAGAGCTTGCTATGTAGCTAATGGTAACCTTGAACTCCTGACCCTCATGCCTCTAGCTGAGACTATAGGCACATGGCACCACGTTTGGTTATTATGCAGTGTTGGAGAATAGACCCCACCGTTTTCTGCAGGCTAGGCAACCACTCTACCAACTGAACTATACCACCTACTCCAAACTCATTTATTTTAATGGGAAAGGTTATATGTTTTATTCTGACCCATGATATCTCAATGACAACAGTAGAAAACTATAGTGATGAAAGATGATAGCGCAACTGTGTAAGAGACAATGAGAAAGTCATCCAAATCTGTATGTAAAGGGTGATGTCATCAAGTCTAATCTACTTACCGGAGAAATAAGGCCTCGGTGTGGGTGGAGTCTGAAGAAGGAACCTGAAGGACCTATTCTTTTAAAGAAATACTCTCCTATTTTTCTTATTAAATAGTATTTTTATTATTTTTATTGCACTATACATTTTTCTCCACTTCTCTCCCTTCCTCCCTTCTCCCATTCTACCCTCCTCCGTTACCGCAATGCTCCCAATATCAGGAGATCTTGTCTTTTCCTCCTTTCTATGTATGTCTCTCTTAGGGTCCTCTTTGTTGTTTAGGTTCCCTGGGGTTGTGGGCTGTAGGCTGGTTTTTCTTTGCTTTATGTCTAAAAGTCACTTATAAGTGAGTACATACTATATTTGTCTTTCTGGGTCTGGGTTACCTCATTCAATATGTTGTTTTCTAGATCCATCCATTTGCCTTCAAATTTTAAGATATCATTTTTTACCAGTGAGTAGTGCTCCATTGTGTAAATGTACCACATTTTCTTTATCCATTCTTTGGTTGAGGGGCATCTAGGTTGTTTCCAGGTTCTGGCTATGACAAAAAATGCTGCTATAAACACAGTTGAGCACATGTCCTCGTGGTATGAATGAGCTTCCTTTGGGTATATACCCAAAGTGGTATTGCTGGGTCCTGGCCCCCAAGAAGCAGTCTCCTTTATGATGTTTTCTTCAACATTTTTTTCCCCACAATTTAGACCGTTAAGGTGATCTTGCACTAAAAAAACAACTAATAAAATTGTATCACAGGAAGTACTTTCTGGGACAAATATAAACTAAACATATAAATGTATCAAAGCCTGTTTTAAGAAGAGGAACACACGTGCAGAACCCATGGAGGTCTTCAGAAGACTCTACCAATCTGTGTATCTATCTGTCTGGCTTGGCAATACATTTTGGATTCATCCCTCTGTGACAAGCAATTCCTATTCGCTCCACAGGACAGTCTCCATCTAGACTATGGAGTGCCAAAAAGTAAGCTTATAAATATGTCTTTGTCCAAAATAGAAAGTCAAATATGACTTCTTGTAGGATGTGTCATTGGGTTAAAACATTATGATGGCTGGGGTCAGGGTGAGGTAGAGGTGCCCTTGTGTGGAGAGCAGAAGAAGCTTCCAGAGCCGGAACGGTGGGAGTTCTTCACTGGACTGCCGGTATGCCAGGAAGTGTGTAGCTGGTGAGCGCTGACCAAGAGACAGCTCAAATTCTTTCTCCAGGTTCTCCAGCGCACTGAAGTGTGGTCAAGCTGGGAGGCTGCGAACCTGCCAGGGTCCTCACACCTCCGACCTCTCTGTTTTCTTTTGGCCAGACCTGGCTTGTGTGAGGCCTGTAAACTTTAGTGTTTCTGGGAAGCAGCGGTGGGAGCTCCCAAACAGTTGGTGACTTAAAGAGACAGGACTTGGAATGCTTCGGCCAGCCCGGGCACACAGAGGTTTGTTTTGTTGACTTGGCATGTTTCAGCCAGCCCGGGCACACATAGGTTTGTTTTGTTGAAGAATCAAGTCTTGCTGGGTGGTGAAAGCCACTCTGGGAGAAAGAATGGGGCAATTCATCAGTCTCTGTTCATACTGCCTCTCCCATTTTGTTCTGAAATCTCTTGAGAGAAGGATTTGTTCTTCAGCAGGGAGGCCCTAGCAGAGCAAGCACTCCCAGCGCTGAGAGGTGTGGGCTGAGGCAGAGCTGGTTCAAGTCCCATTTCCTTTTCTAAACACATTAGGTCTTTTTCATCATCCGACCTCCACAGAAAGGAAACCACAGTGGCTCCGACCCCGCGTTCCCCTGGGAAGGTGTCACAGGGCGCTTTCTCTTCTTCACTGTGCGCAGATTTTCAGCTCGTGATTTTAGCCCAGAGACTTTTTGTGCTGACTTAAGGCTCGTTGGGTGCTCTTTAGAAGCCTTTTTCTCGGGGGTTTGCTTTCTGTCTGCTCTTCTGTCTTGCTGTTGCGTTTCCTGCTACTGTGGTCAGCTGTCACCCTGAGGTGGGACAGGTCCTGCAGGCTGCACAGTAGAATTGAGATGTGACCCACTAACCAATTTGAGCCCTTTAGTACCAACAGAGGCTAGTAAAACAAGCCTGAGGGTTCCTTGCTTGGGGATAGGGAGTTCCCAGCTCCTCCTTGAAGACAAGGAAGTCTCACCCCTTAAAGTCCTGCCAACAGTTCTGACACTGTGGGGTGGGCCCAAACCTGACCCTCAATGGCAAAATAGCTCCTTCTGACGCCCAGATCCCATGTTATTGCTTCATTTTATTGACCTCAGTCTGTTTTCTTAAGATTTATCTATTTATTTATTTTGGTTTTTCGAGACAGGGTTTCTCTGTAGCTTTGGAGCCTGCACTGGAACTAGCTCTTGTAGACCAGGCTGGTCTCGAACTCACAAAGATCCGCCTGCCTCTGCCTTCTGAGTGCTGGGATTAAAGGTGTGCATCACCACGGCCAGCTTAAGATTTATTTTGTGTGCGCGCTCACAAACTCACAGAGGACTCTTTCAAGAGTTGGTTCTTTCCTTCCAACCTGGCATTAACTCAGTTGTCAGGCTTGATGGCAAGCTTCTACCCACTGAGCCATCTTGTCAGTCCTCTATGGCTTTTAAAAATCCTGCTTTGAAAGCTTGGGGTGTGGATAGAGATGCTCACTTGTAAGTCTAGCTCTTTAATGTAGAGACAGAAGGATCATGACTTTAAAGGCAGCCTTGGCTACACAGCGAGATTAAGGCTAGACTGAGCAATACAGAACAAAACAATGGCTGGAGAAATAACATAGCAGTTAAGAGCAAATACTGCCTTTCCAGAGGACCCAAGTTCAAATCTCAACACACACTTTTGGTGACTTGCAACCTTCTGTTTCAATTCCAAGGGATTGGATGCCCTCTTTCTGCCTCCTCTGGCACTGTACTCAAATGGGCAAACACAGAGACACATAAATATACACATAATTAAAAATAAAATATAAAAATTTCCCCTTTTTGCTAATTTCCAGTTTTGACTAAGCATAAACAAATTAATATGTATGTTGCCATATTAAATATTAATATTAAATATCAATGTTAAAGTTATTCCTTGGTTTTGGTTTCATTCTATATTTCTTTCTAGTCTGTAATACAATGGTTTTCCTTGGCGTGCCACCCTGTCTTCAAACTGACCCTACTCAGGAGAGAAAGACTCTTCAGAGGCCTTAAATCCCAGCCCTCAAGGATAGACTGGCGCTTTTGGCTTCCAAACCTCCCTCTGGTTTGAAGCAGGTCTTTTTCTGAGTGTCTCTTTCCTCACCCACAATAAATGCCTTTGTTCAACTGCTGATTCTGCCTACGGTGCTTGAGATTTCTCTGCTGCTACATGCTGTGCTCAGATTCTGTAAGTGGCAGAGAAAGCAAACCCAACCAAGACCCCTAGACTGCATCATTTCAAGACCCCTAGACTGTGTCAGTTGACATTTCCAGATCATTGTTGTTATAATGAATCTTATATACTTTTTTGAGTATTATTTACAATTTCTAACTTTTTTAAAACTAGAAGCATCCATTTATTTTTACAAAAAATCAATTATTTTATTAGCATGATTTAAAATTCAGAAGTTTTAATCTTTTAAAAATAACTTTGGGAAGTCTATTGAAATTATTTTTTTCTCTTTCTTTGCATAGGAGTGTAGGGAATTATGTCAGTATATGACTTAAATTGTTTTATCTTTACACTGAAAATAAATAGAGGGTAGGGAGATGGCTCTGCAAACGTGAGGACCCAAGTTTGAATCCCCAGCATCCACGTAAAAAGCTGGGCAAGGCTGCACATGCCTGTGACTCTAACATTGAGGGGTTGAGCCAGGAAGGTCCTGGAAGCTCCCTGGCCAGCCAGCCTAGCCAGCTGTGACTCTAGCATTGAGGGGTTGAGACAGGAATGTCCTGGAGGCTCCCCTAGCCAACTTTGACTCTAGCATTGAGGGATTGAGACAGAAAGGTCCTGGAAGCTCCCTGGCCAGCCAGCCTAGCCAAAATGGTCAACTTCAGGTTCAGTGAGAGATGCTGTCCCAAGGCAATGCAGTAGACATCCAATGTCCTAGTCCTCTTTTGGATTCTGCATACACACACACTGCATGTGCTTTCAAAACACACACACACACACACACACACACACACACACACACACAAAGCGTTATTACTCTTTCAATGTGTTGTTGAATTCTGTTACACCTATGTATGACATTTATTACTGTGGTGGCTCTTAAGGCTTTCCCTTCTTGTCCTGTCTTTATCAAGTTTGATGCCAGTACTATGCTGGGCTGGTAAAGGAATTTGGAAGAAATTTGAGTGTGTGTGTATTTAATTTAAATAATCCTAAAGCTTTTTGTTCCCTGAATGCTTTTTCCCCCAGTGACATTAATCTGTGAGATCGTCTGAAATTGAAATATCTTAAGGTGGTAACTCTGAAAATTTATCAACTTCTTTTCAGTTATTTTGAGTTTTCTTCTTCTTATTGTCATTTCTCGCTTAACTGACTAAAGATCACTTTATTATCTCTAGAATGTGTTCTCCCAAAGTTTTCTGTTGTTGTTCTTGAATGTGGGCTGAGTTATTCTTATAAAATTCTAATTTTTCCTTTGCAGTGATGACTTGTACTAACTAGAGGCTAGTAGTGAAACAGGGGCCCTATGGGGTAAGCATGAAGGGTCAGCTGAGCAGAGAACCCCCTCCCCCATCTCTCACCTGCATTGTGTCTCCAATCCCTGTACTCCATGGTTCAACCAAAGCAGAGAAACCTTACATTTGGAGTTTTCCATGAAACCTCTTTCTGGGGACTGACTTCTAGAAACAGTAACAACAACAACAACAACAGAACCACTGACCTAGCGCCGAGGCGTTTGCTGGGTTTTCGGTGTGTCCTGTTTATTTGTTTGGCATTAAACAAATATTGGGTGATTCTGGCGCAGGTGGAGGGGGCGCTGTTCTAGCTGTCAGGGAGAGGCTTGCAATCAGAACAGCCTTCACACAGACACAGGTGTCTGCTGTGTAGAACGAGAACTGAAGGATGGCCACTGCTGGAGAACACATACTGCAGCTCCAGGAGGACTGAGATAGGCACAAATGGAACAGCTAGAATCTGGAAACACTTGAATTGCCCTTCTTGGGAGACGTGGAGCGATGCTGGCTGAGCAGAGCTCTATGTGTTGTTTGTTAGATCAACCTGGCTAAATTTCACTCAAGGACTCTGTGATTCCTGAATTTGGTTTGAATGGCCACTAGATGTCACACTTGTGCATCTGCAGTGGCAACAGTGTTTCAGTGGGCTCTGCTACAACCCCATCTTAATAGATTAATAATGTTAAGTAAATGAAATTCTGTTTCAAAAATATGCACCCTAAGCCAGGCACAGCAGTTCACACCAATCCCAGTACTTGGAAGGCAGAGGCAGGTGAATCTCTGTGAATTCAAGGCTAGCCTGGTCTCACAGGCTGTATAGTGAGACCCTGTCTTAAGAAAAATTGGCCAGGCAGTGGTGGCGCACGCCTTTAATCCCAGCACTCGGGAGGCAGAGGCAGGCAGATATCTGTGAGTTCGAGGCCAGGGTGGTTACAAGAACTAGTTCTAGGACTGGTTCCAAAACAACACAGAGAAACCCTGTCTCAAAAACGAAAACAAAAACAAACAAACAAACAACAAAAACAAGGAAAAAAAGTCCTAAAACTGAGCCAGGTGTCACACGCCCAAATCATGGCACTCTGGAGGTGGTGGCAGGAGGATCAGGAGTTTGAGGTCCTCTTTAACTAGCCTGGCCTACAATAAGACCTGTCTCTGAAATGTGTGTGTGTGTGTGTGTGTGTGTGTGTGTGTGTGAACATCCTTATTGTAGGCAATTAATTCTTAATACATTTAAGAAGACTTACATATAGTTTTAATAAAAATGTAAGATGTACTCTCAAAACTGAACTCACTTTCTCAATTTTCCTTTGTGTCTTCTGATCGTCTCAGAATTAAATGTCACTTCCCATAAACAGCCATGGCCCCGGCCAGCAGCACCTCTGAGCCTCTTATTTATCCTGTGTCTACCATTATTGACAGGAACTGTTCTCACTCCGCTTTGCTCACCACAGGGCACTGAGCAGCGTCACAGCGTCGTTAGAAGCTCTCTGTTCTGTTGTTCCTGCCATCTGAAAAGCACTTGCTTATGGGATCTGATCTTTGTAAAATCAGGTGCTTAGGTGGTGGTTTGAACGAGGATGGCCTCTGTAGGCTCATCTGTTTGAATGCTTGGTCCTCAGTTAGTGGAACTGTGTTCTCATTGGAGGAGATGTGTCACTGAGATTTGAGATTTCAAAAAGCCTACGGCTTCTCTCTCTCTCTCTCTCTCTCTCTCTCTCTCTCTCTCTCTCTCTCTCTCTCTTTCTCTTTCTCTCCTCTGTTGTTCCTGCCATCTGAAAAGCACTTGCTTANCTCTGTTCTGTTGTTCCTGCCATCTGAAAAGCACTTGCTTATGGGATCTGATCTTTGTAAAATCAGGTGCTTAGGTGGTGGTTTGAACGAGGATGGCCTCTGTAGGCTCATCTGTTTGAATGCTTGGTCCTCAGTTAGTGGAATTGTGTTCTCATTGGAGGAGATGTGTCACTGAGATTTGAGATTTCAAAAAGCCTACGGCCTCTCTCTCTCTCTCTCTCTCTCTCTCTCTCCTGCTGCCTGTGGGTCAGATGTCAGCTCTCAGCTGTTGCTCCAGCACCATGCCTGCCTGCTGCCTTGCTTCCTGCCGTGACACTCATGGACTCCCTCATCCTCTGAAGCTGTAAGCAGGCCTCCAATTAAATGCCTTGGTTGTGTTGTTTCATCACAGCAATAGGACAGTGACTACGCCACTGGGTAATGCTATATGCAGAGAAGATCCAAGAGGGGTCAAGCTCTCTGTTCATGCTCATCAGTGAGAAGCCACTGTCCAGTGTCTGCTGTGCTGAACCACGGATGCTCAGGAGCTGCTACAGGCTTCTACCTTCCTGGACATTCACAGTGGACTCCTATTAAAAGGTGTGGAGAATTTTTGGTAAAGAACCCGTGGGAGTGTGTCTGGAACATTCAAACATACCCAATCACAACCAATATACTCTCCTCCCTCCACCACTCTCTCCTTCCTGTCTTTTTCTGTCTCCCTCCGTTCTCATTCTTCTTCCTCGCTTCCTTTTTCAGAACATATATATTTATTGGAATAAAGACAATATCAAATCCAAATTCCGTATTCCCTTTTTATTTTTCTTCTTTGTGTGTGTGGTGCACACACATGTATATGTGTGTACATAAGCATGTGCATGCATGTATATGTGTATACATGTAGAGTCCAAAAATTGACATTAGATGTCTTCCTCACTTATCCTCCATCTTACTCTTGAGGCAGGTTCTCTCACTCAAACCCAGAGCACACTGCTTTGACTAGAATGTCTAGCCAACTTGTTCCAGGCCCCTCTGTCTCTGGTGTGGGTCTTGGCAGGATCCAGCTTCAGTCTTTATGCTTGCATCGTTGGTGTTTTGGCTCACTGAGCCCTCTCCCCAGCTTCTTTTCATTGTAAGACAGACTCTCACTATGAGCCCAGGCTGGCTCCAGGTCACAATCCTGCCTCCGTCTCCAGAGTACAGGGATTACAGGTGAGTACCAGCACGCTTAGCTTAAATTTAGTTTACGAGCAATGTTTCATAATCTGCCATGCATGGTGAAAGAGTAACTCAGTTCTGTTGTGTTAAAACGACATCAGGCTGTCAGATAGGTCCTCTCCAGATGCCTGCTAGATGGAGAGCTTCCCTTTGTCTCTTCTTATCCCTTCTGGAAAGCAAACCTGGTAGGTGGACGTCTTAGAGGGAATTTCTGTTTCCTCTTTATTCTCACTACCGATGAGAGTAGGGGTGGCCCTGTGGCTGTGCGAGCCAGTCTCATGTCCCCCTAATAAGTTTATAGCTTTGGTACAGTAAGGGCCACTCAGCCTTATTGTATTAATGGCTGATGTCTAAATGGCTTTAGTGTGTATTTAGAATGTCTTTAGTGAAGTGCATTAGGGTAGTTTTTAAGTCTGATGCCTGATCAAGTTTAAACGTGTGAGACTCAGAAGACAGCCTTTGAAAAGTTCAGTGTTGACTTAAGGGTGAGAGACAACTCTGATTGGCCCATCTTGGCTTTTGAATGGCAGCGGCTGCTATCCTTTCTTTTCTGTGGGTGGCAATCATAGGGGGCCTTGCCACCATCACTGGGTGAAATATTTCTTGAATATGAAGGTCCTCTCAGCAGTCAGAACCCCATAGAAGAGGGAGATGAGTTTGTCTGCAAGGTCCTGTTTGTCTGCCTCCATGGGGTCCTTGGACTTGGGCTTCCCGTATATGAAGAAGATGGTCCCATAGAAGACGATGACCACAGTGAGGTGGGCAGAGCAGGTGGAGAAGGCCTTCCTCCTCCCCTCAGCATAGGGGATCCTCAGGATGGTCACAAGGATGAAGACGTAGGAGACAAAGATGAACAGAACTGGGACCCCCAGGAAGATCACATTGGCCACCCCCATGCTGGCTGATCGCACTGATGGTGATATCAGCACAGGTCAACTTCAGGACAGCCAGGATCTTGCAGTTGAAGTGGTTCATGACAGAACAGTGCCACCAGGATCCAGGAGACTTGAGGCAGCTTTGCTTGTTATCTCAGGTTAGCAGACAGATAGGCAGCGATGAAATGCCACGATGCTTAGGAGCCACGCCCAGAGAAAAGGTCACCTGCACAAGACGAACCAAGAAAGATGCCTTCTCCAGGGATCAGGAAGCTGCCGTGGACCAGTGAGACTGGGAGGTCATGTAACAGATGTCTCCAAAGGAGAGGTTCCCGCTAAGAACTATGTAGGCATGTTTAGAGTTGAGGATGGTCACCAAAATGAGGTCTCTGTCACCCAGACAACCATGTACATTAGCAGGGTGGACACAGAAAGTGTTTTCTCCAGCTCTGGTGGCCAGAGAGCTCCAGGCAGTCCAATCCTTCACGGAGAAGGCATAGTTGGCTTTTTCTCATGTGACACCCTCTCTGCCACCGGCAAAGCATTAAGTACACACTAAGCTTCCTTGGGCAAAGACCTATAAAGCCCATGTGTGGTCAGGTCCCAGGCCTGTAACAGAACATACACGTGTGGGAGGTGATGCCGGGAAGAGGTGGGTGGGTGGGTTGTCCCTTGGCTTCAGGAAGGGCCCTGCCACAATGGCACACACTGGTAAGGTGAGCTGCTGAAGAGGATGAGGCAGGAGAATCGTAAGTTTCAGGCCAGCCTGGGTTGTATTTTTGGAAGCAGGTATGGTGTCACAAACCTATAATCTCCATCCTGGTGAGGGTGAAACAGGAGGATTGCTGTGAGTTCAAGGACAGCCTGTGTTACGTAGTGAGAACTGAAAGTCAGCTTAGCTTGGACAATATAGAGAGATTCTGTCTCAAAAGATATGGGGTGGGGGGATAGGTTGATGGGAAGGGACAAGGGGCATTTGGGCTTGCTCTGAGTGAGTCTCCAACACAACAGCTGTTGCAGGGGTTTTCTCTGATATTGCTGGACTCTCTCTGTCCACAAAGCAGCTGGAACCTGGAACAGGGAAGTGGCCTCTTTGAGTCTTCTGCACAAGTTGGTGACAGAGGTAGAGCTTAACTCAGCCACACTAAGCCAGTACCTTAATATAAACAGCTGAACACACCACGGATGGTTTCTTGCTAATGAAAATGTATACAGCTTTCATTTAATCTGGGATTTCTTTGACTTTTCATAGAGAAAAAAAAATCCTCAAGCAAATCCAGTTGTTAGAACTAGTATGTACTTTGGCTACAAATAGGAGGAGCTCCACATGCACAAGGAAACAAGCCTGGCTGGTAGCTTACCTTGAAGGAGGATTACTACATGGACAGGATGGTTTAGCAGTTAAGAGCTGCTATTGCAGAGGATCTGTGTCCAGCTCACACCCACATGGAACTCCAGTTCCTTGGGGTGGGGTCTGATGCCTCTGGCCTCCTCAGGCACCCTCTCTCTCTCTCTCACACACACACACATACGTGCACACACGTGCTCATGCACACAAGCACGCATGCACACCCATGCACACACATGCGGGCACACACACACATGCACTCGCGTACACACACAATCTCTTATTAAAGAGGATTACTTCTCTACTCAGTTTACCTGTTTCTGCCAAGGCTTGCAGCTTTGACTTTTCTTCTCTCCTCTATGAAAATATATTTTTTAAAACTTCTGTTCATATATGATTCCCTACAAATATATTCATATAGGGATCACCTGTTTCTTGATGCATTTTCCCGTGAATGGTTTAGGGCTTTCATGGCAGCTAGAGAGACACACAATCACCTTACTGTACTTGGTATTTCTAGTAATTTTGCAATAAATTTAATTTTTATTGTTTAATTTTTTATTTTCTTTGATATTATAATTTAATATCATTTCCCTCTTCCCTTTCCTTCCTTCAGACCTTCCCATGTACCCTTCCTTTGCTCTCTTTCAAATTCGTGACCTCTTTTCCTTTAATTGTTGCTACACATGTGTGTGTGTTCCCCAGTAGATAAACACAACCTGCTCGGTTTGTATATTACTGGTATATATGTTTTCATGGCTGACCATTTTTTGTTTTTGTTTGTTTGTTTGTTTTCAAGACAGAGTTTCTCTGTAGCTTTGGAACCTGTCCTGGAACTAGCTCTGTAGACCAGGCTGGCCTCAAACTCATGGAGATCCTCCTG
>JAQHUG010000048.1:3956017-3966880 GCA_028555095.1 Dicrostonyx torquatus
CCAGGAAGGAGAGGTTCCCCAGGAAGAAGTACATGGGCGTGTGCAGGTGGGTGTCGAGGATGGTCACCAGGATGAGGACCCCGTTGCCCAGCAGGATCACCAGGTACATCAGCAGGATGAGCAGGAAGAAAGTTTTCTCCAGCTTTGGGTGGGCGGAGAGGCCCAGGAGAATGAAGCGGGTCACAGGGGAGGTCTCATTGGATTTGCCCATGTTTCTTCCTATGTTGAAGGAACTCAGAAGGTCATCCTCAGGATTCTCTGGTGCCTATAATACCAAGGGACCCTGTGAGAAAGAGCTCCTAGATGGACAGTTGGCTCAGTGCTCTGGTGTTCTGTGACAAGTGGCTATCTGTGTTGTTCTGAGTCAAATCAGGGAACCTGAACAGTGTCGGCTTGGTAGTACCTGATGTTTGAAATTTAATTTTTCTAACCACATTTAAACAGGTATCACACATTTAGTTGAGGTTGGATCATTTGTGGACAACTTATTTTTCTCAGATTTGGCAAGAAATATTGTATTTTACTTGAAAAATTCCCCCTATGGAGCCTAGGTCTGACTGAAGCCCCTGATACCCTTGTCCTCAGTTCCTGGCTATTCCCCCGCATGAACCCTCCTATGGGCTGGCTGCCTTCTTCCTCGCTCCTCACCCACTTTCACAATATACACAGTCCTGAGCCGTTCACTCATTCCATCACATATACACACACAAGTCATTGACAGTCACTGGCATTGATCAGGGCATGGGGATTGCTCAGCTCTCCTCTCTGCGGAGATGCTCATTTTGGACCTCACTGCTAGAAGAATCATTTGATATCAGGAATTTCTCAGTTTTGACCTTATCCTACATCACTGATGTGCCATTTTCTCTCGCCTTCAGTTTTCCCCATGCCACTTACCATCAGGTTGGAATCCAAGAATGTGAAGGGCCCACAAGAGTTTCTCTGTTCTTTTAAAAGTGTTCTTGGCACCAGGTGGTGGTAATGCATGCCTTTAATCCCAGCACTCGGGAGGCAGAGGCAGGCAGATCTCTGTGAGTTCGAGGCCTTCCTAGTCTACAAGAGCTAGTTCCAGGACAGGCACCAAAGCTACAGAGAAACCTTGTCTCAAAAAACAAAAATAAACAAAAAAACAAAACAAAACAAAAAAGTTGTTGGCTCAACAGATAGACACTTGCTCCCAAGCCTGACAACCTCACTTTGACCCACAGGATCTACCTGAAAAGAACTGACTCCTGCAAATGATCCTTAAACTTCCGTGGGCATGCCTCAGTGTGAGCATGCGGGTGAGTGCTCACATACACACACACACACACACACACACACACACACACACAAATAAAATTTAAAATTTAAAAAAGCTGTTTCTTCAGGTCTAGGGAGCTAACTCAGTGGTAGACTGCTTGCCTATGGGCCTGGGCTAGACACACACATACACAGAGACTCACACATACAGAGACACAGACATAAACAAAGACATACACAGACACACACATACACACACACAGTGCTCTTACTTTTTTGATAAATATACTGATAAAAATCACTTATTTGCCCAGCAATCAGAAAGAGCCGATCTGGCTGGTGGCACCAGCCAATGGAGTGAGCACCTCAGGTCATATTTTGTTTTCTTGTTATGTTCTCTGTTCAGATAAATTCACAAAGGGACCCTTTGAGACATATGCAAAGCCATTTAAACCCTGCTTTACTGTCGGGATTATTTTAGTCTCTGATTTGATTTGAAGTTACAAAACCTAAGTGACAAAGCTAAGAAACTTTCTGTACTTCTGGGGCTATGTTCCCATGATCTAATTATTCTGAAATCCCTCCAGAAATACTGTCCTCCTACCTGAGCTGTTGGAAGGCACTGGAGAAGAAGGGTCATCCTGGCTCTGTTGGAATAAGCCTCTAACTAGTGAGAACTCACTGTGCGTAATATAATAATCTAGGGGGAATGTGGAACCCACACATTGCAAAAGGAAAATCCTTGTGGCTTGGGATCCTTGGTTGTTTGCAAATTCAAGAGCTCAGTGCTATACAGAAGGTTCCCAAAGGTTCCGTCTTAACTGGACCCAACCACAGAAACTGCAAGCTCCTGTCACAGTCCAGGCCTTAAAGGGCATGAGAAGGGCCATAAATAAATCTGATCATGGTTCTGACACTTGCCACCAAGCCTGCCAAACCTGATGACCTGTATGTGATCCCTAGGACCCACGTCATGGAAGGAGAGCACTGACTCCTGCAAGCTACCCTCTGACCTCCATATGTGCACGTTACGTGTATAGGGGTGCACACGTGCACATACATACACACTAAATAAATAAATAAATGCAATTGTAATTTAAGAGGAATAAAAGGTATACGTTCTTTAAGAGAAAAACATACAATCTGATAGGCTCCCAAACCACCTAGGAGACAAAGCTCTGAGTACCCCGGTGAGAGTCAGATGTGGCTATCTGAGGTGGAGAGACCCGTCTTAGCTATGGGCAGACCCATCCCGTGGGCCGGGGGCACAGACTGAATGAAAAGGGGAAGCAAACTGAGCATGAGCCTCGCTCTCTCGCTGCCTCCGCACTCCAGCCGCCGTGACCTTCTCACCATGACAAACTCTACCTTCAATCTGGGAGCCAAAAACAAGCCCTTCCTTTCTTAAACGGCTTTGGTTAGGGTGTTTGGTCACAGCACAAGACGACTAAGACAATGGTGGTGACTCTCCTCACAGTTTTAGCCTTGCTACCTTCCATGACAGGATCTCTTACAACTTCCACCCCAAGATCACAGGTATCACGAGATGGAACACGTCTGGTTAATGAGCAATAACCATCACTGGACACTCTTAAGTTTTCGTTACAGATCAGTCACCCCATGTGGCCTCTCACTTGGGGACATTAACAATACATGTTACAAGCTTAGAGGCTATGAGGCCCAGAACCATGTGAAACCAAGTGCAAGAGAACATGATGCACACATGAGACGTGGTTGCATAAGGCAAACAAGGTTGCTTCTGATGATTTCTTTTAAAGCACTAAGCATTTACTAATCCTCAACTGGGCTTTCAGAGACTCTACTTTTCTTAGATAGAACCTGCATATCTTAAAAGGGGGCTCTAAGTTGATCATTAATAAAGCTCAGGGCTAATGGATGCCAGCAAAAGCATAAGATGTGACTCTGGGCGTGCAGACTATCTTTTTGAGAGATTTCTTTACTGATGGAAACACCTTCCTAAAGTCCACTCCAGGCCAAAGCTTTTGCTTTTGAAATGTATAGCATTTCTTATGCTTGGAGAAAAGAGTAAAAAACACACAAATCCCTGGATCAGGCACTAGCTGGCCATCCGGTGTCAGTCTGTGACTAAGTTCCTTGATAGACTAGGCAGTGAGTCTGGTGTGGAGTCAGCCATTAACCTTTCATTTGGCAGTCACCAAAGCCCGGGCAGCTGTTTTCCCCTGGAACATGCCCGAAGCTTCTCAGGTCGGAAATCCTCGAGGTCATACTACATGTCTACCTGGCTGTGTGTGGTTAGCTGGTCTGAAGTGGCAACACCACAGCCATGGAGATAACCCCCTTCAGAGTCACCTGCTACAGTGGCATTAGAAAACAGGCCTTCAGTACTGTTACCCCTTAAGGAACAGTTGCAATACATACAGCACATTGCTGTGAATAAATGGGCATATGAAAGCATAAATTTAGCTCAAATATAGCATATATGCATAAAATTCCAATATAGTATATATATAATATAGTTACATGTAAATGGTAGCTATGAGTTATAATTTATAAGTACTATATTTTATCTCTCTGGATTATATATTTTTCTATAATTATGTAATTCTTTCCCTAGCTCTTTCCCCCATGACAGACTTGAGAACCTAAATTGCACTGCTAGCCTGAAGATGTGATTTCTAAATTACCATCCCCCAGGAAAGGAAACTAAGGGGTTCTTAGAGAAAACGGCTGTTTCCAGGTCTGCAGAGGACGTGTGTGTGACTGTTGAACCAGGGACACCCAAATGGACCTGACAGCAGGAAAGTCATCAAAGATGCTCCCGTAGTCCTCCGTAGTCTGGAGCCTTGTCTTAAGTGATACCCTCCATTTCTAGATCTAGTTACCAGTTTATGGAAAATAAAGACACAGACAACAGGGAGCTGTCACCAATCAAGTGCAGATGTGAGCCATGTCCTTTAGTGGCCAACTGTCTCTTCAGGCAACTAACAGAGATGGGGGAGGATAGCCTCCTCCATCATCACTGTTATTTTGAACTTTCCTATTTTGAGCCAAGGTCTCTCACTAAGTAGCCCAGGCTATCCTTGGACTTGCAATCTTCTTGCCTCTGTCTCCCAAATAGCTGGAATTTTCAGCATGGAAGAAGGGTTCATTTTGGCTCATGGTTTGAGAGGGCACAGTCCACCACGGCTGGGAAAGCAGGGGGAGTGGGTGGGAGTGGGGCAGAGGCAGCCCCTAGCTTTGGCAACAGGAATATGAGGGGAAAGGTTAAATGGTTACATTGTGTCAGCAGTCAGGAAGCAGAGACTGCTCTGGCCCAGCTCAAGGCCAAGTCATAACCCTCCAGTCCCAGCCCCAGTGACTTATTTCCTCCTGTCAGACCCTCCCTCTTGAAGTTTCCACACTGTCCCCAAAGAGCGCCATCTGGGGACCAAGTGTTCAGAGATATGAGGCTGTTGGATAACATTTCACAGTCACACCCAGGGTTTTCTGACTACATCATCTCTCTTCCGACCTGCCGTGTTAGCATCAGAAACTTTGGGACACACCTGGTTAGCTCCCAGCTCCCTTATTTACGACAGTCACAACACAGACACTGGTTTTGAATTGTCTCTGAAATCTGCCTTCCACCAGGATCCTTCCAACCTCCCTGTTTCAGTGCTTATAAATTGGTGGTTTATAGGAACTGCAGAGATGCTCATTGGTTAGAATTACTTCCTGCTCTTAGCAGAAGACCCAGCACCCAAGGGTGGTGGTTCACAGCTGCCTGTATTTCCAGCTCCAGTACATCTGGCACCTTTTGTTGGCCTCTGATGGCAAGGCCATGCAAGTGTGTGCACACACACCCAAATACAAAAACACATGCCTACATGTACAAATATACAAAAATGTATAGTCACACGCATACATACACAAAAATAAATTTAAGATATTGTTAGGTTATTTAATTGTGTCCCATTCTCTAAGACATGTGAAACTGCGCTGGATAACAGTATATAATTGGATAATCACTTTTCACATATACCTTCTTTAGAAAACATGTTTCAGAGATTCATGGATGAGCACAGCTAAGATGCACAGAATTATGGGCATATCTGTCCTCCAAACATCACTAGGTGAAGTTCTTCCTAAGTACCACCAGGTTCCTCACAGCAGCCCTCACGTCCTTGTTCCTCAGGCTGTAGATGATGGGGTTCAGCATGGGGGTCACAACCCCATAGAAGAGGGAGATGAGCTTGTCTGCAAGGTCCTGCTTGTCTGCCCCCACGGGGTCCTTGGACTTGGGCTTCCCGTACATGAAGAGGATGGTCCCATAGAAGACGATGACCACAGTGAGGTGGGCAGAGCAGGTGGAGAAGGCCTTCCTCCTCCCCTCAGCGGAGGGGATCCTCAGGATGGTGGTGAGTATGAAGGTGTAGGAGAGAGAAATAAAAAGAACCGGGACCCCCAGAAAGATTATATTTGTCACGCCCATGCTGATGACATTGATGGAGATGTCGGCACAGGCCAGTTTCAGGACAGCCAGGATCTCACAGGTAAAGTGATTGATGACATTGTCCCCACAGAAAGGCAGCCGCATTGCCAAAGATGTCTGCACCATAGAGTTGGCAATACCACCTGCCCAGGAGCTGATGGCCATGGGCACATAGGCAGCCTTGCTCATGATCACTGGGTACCTAAGGGGGTTGCAGATGGCCACATAACGATCAAACGCCATCATACTCAGGAGCACACACTCCGTGGCTCCCATGGCAAAGGAGAGAAACATCTGCACCGCACAGGCTGAGAAGGAGATGCTCTTCCTGGGGGTCAGGAAGCTGTCGAGAATGAGGGGGACTGAGGAAGTGGTGTAGCAGATGTCCAGGAAGGAGAGGTTCCCCAGGAAGAAGTACATGGGCGTGTGCAGGTGGGTGTCGAGGATGGTCACCAGGATGAGGACCCCGTTGCCCAGCAGGATCACCAGGTACATCAGCAGGATGAGCATGAAGAAGATTTTCTCCAGCTTTGGGTGGGCGGAGAGGCCCAGCAGAATGAAGCGGGTCACAGGGGAGGTCTGATTGTTACTTTCCATTCTGTGTGCTCTCTGTCAACTGAAGCCAATACTTAGCTCCAAGCTGAACATTTTGCTTTGCATTGAGCTAGGACATCAGGTCTGCAGTCCCAGTTTGGTAGAGTGATTAAAAGACAGCTCTGAAATCCCACAGAAGTATTTCTTTGCAAGAAAAAGAAGCAACAAAAATCAATGGCAACAACTGGGGGTTAAAGATAATGAAGTTACAAATCTGATGATTTAATGCATCCGGTCAATAAAATTATACACAAAACATTGATTTTGTCCATGTTGTATCCTGTATGGCAATTCACCAGAGATTGTACTCAGAGAAGGGACAAAATATGATTGGTGTTCCCTCCACTTTGTACCAGATGTTAGAGACATAAGTAGTGGGTCCTTGCCTTAAAAGCTCTCCCTCCTTCTCTCCTTCTCTTTCTTTCTCCCTTCTTCCCTCCCTCCCTTCTTTCCTTTCTGTGTGTATTTTGTTTGTTCATTTGCTTTTGTTTGGTAGGTCTTATTCTCACTGAGGCTAACCTGGGTTGGACTCAAACCCATGGCTATCCTCCTATCTCAGCGTCCTGAGTGCTGGGATTAAAGGTGTGAACCACCACACTTGCCAAAACCATTGCTTTGGTCTGGTGCTTTCTCAGAGAAAACACACTCGGTTACTCTCCAGATTTCTTGTAACACAAGCCCCAGGGCTTTCCATCTATTGGAATCTCTTATCCATTCATCCATCCTTCATTAATCTATCCAATATGTCTGAATATCCAGCCATGAAAATACTTGTTGACCAGCCAGTAGGTGGGTGTAACAGTTGCTAAGAGGATCGTAAATGACCCATGGCCTGGGCTTCGGGGAACTCACTGCCTAGTAGAAATGGGAAGCATGGGGACTCTGCTGAGGACATCAATGGGAACTGGGCTCACAGAAGCTCTCTTGGGAATACAGAACTCTATTGAGTTTTTAAAGAGAAGGAAATGTGGTATCTAGAGAGATATTACAAAGGGGGAGCATTTTCCTAGGTGACATTATACTCTGGAAATTCTAATATGTCCCTAATAGTTTGAATCTGGTGTTTCTTAAAGATAAACTGAGAAAATCCATAGTGGGTCACAATTTCTGGGAACCTAGTTCTTTTAGACAGGTGTGTGTGTGTGTCTGTGTGTGTGTGTGTTTGAGAGAGAGAGAGACAGAGACAGAGACAGAGACAGAGAGAGACAGACTGCTGCAAGGTTTCTTTTCCTTCTGCGTGGGCATCCTCAGAGGTGACATAACAGTTCTCAGGACTTCTGATTCAGCATGTCACTGGGACTGCTGTTCCAACACTGACTATGCTTCTCAATAATCTAGTTCAGCCTTCTCTCCCATTCTAGGTCCTTCCCTGAACAACACTGGAGCTGCCTTTCAGCTCTGGCTTAATTTCTGCTGGAGCGGAAGAGCTCACTACATTCTCAGACAGCCCGCTCTGTGTTTGCAGAGCCATTGAACAGCAGAAGATTCTCCACATGGAAGGAGCCAGCATCCTTCTGGGTTTCTCTCACTCAGATGGTAGTGTCCATCTCCTCCTTAAACTGCCTGAGTCTGTGGAAGGTCATTGTGAGATGGAACCATCTCAGATATGGGTCAGTCTCTCAAGTTGGTGAACCCATGAACTCAGGCTGACAGTCCTTGTAAGTCTCTTGACATTCAGGGTTTTCAGCTTCAGGACGGGGGTTCAGCCTGGTCCCCAGTCTTGGTGATGCCACTGAGACTGCTTCGTTTATTTCCTTCTTAAACTCGGTCACTGTAGAAAGTCAGATGCTAGGAATGCCGATTGGCTAATGAAAGGTTGAGGTTGGTTTTTTACAAGAATCCTTACTTACCTTAATTAGAAACTGCTGAGAAGGGGTGCAGAGGCTAAGGTAGGGTGTCCAGGCTGGAAATAGTAGCAGTGACCTAAGGGGCCCAGGCTGAGACGCGACTTGTGATTTGAAGAAAACACTCCAAGTTTGTCCTCCCACTTGATCTCCTTCCATGTCAGGCCATGTCCCCTGATGAGCGCCACTACACGGGGGTATTGATTCGAAACCAGCGCCCTATGTGGAACTGCACTCCCTGAAGTGATTAAAAGTTCAGAAATGGAATGGCACAGTCAGGAAACTTCTTAACCCTTTGGGACAATGTCCCCAAGATCCAATTACACCGAAGCCCTCCAGGAGCCTCCTCCTTCTCCCGTGCCTGCTGGAAACTCCCAGTCTTGCCGAGGGACCTCAAGGTAGCCACCCAAATTTCTCTCTTGAATTTCTGCAAACTTCAGTTTAGCTAAATGTCTTTGAGAAGGCGGGGAGGCAGTCTCCAGGGTAGCCCTGGCCAGGAAAGGAGTTAGGCTTCAGTGTTGTGACCCAGGAAGGCAGCACACCAGGCCTGTGACAGAAGTGGTATGCCATTGCCAGATCTGGACCTTAGTGGTCCTCACCGGCCCAACAGCAAGAGAGGAAACTACCTGATGGCCTCTGAGCACCACAAATGGGCAGAGACAAAGAGACAGAGAGGAAAGGGCCCCTGGGCCATTTCCAAGCAAATGTCGTAGGAGATGTTCTAATGGGTGGGACTAGACCTAGCAGGATGCATGTTCTGTGGAGTTAGAGACCAAGAGGGGGATGTCTCTGCACCGTATCTGCACAGTCCATACAAGATGTGGGGGTCAAGGGGCTGGAGAGATGGCTCAGTGGTTAAGAGCACTGGCTGCTCTTCCAGAGTTCAATTCCCAGCAACCACATGGTGGATCACAACCATCTGTAATAAGGTCTGGTGCCCTCTTCTGGCATGTAGGCATACATGGAGGCAGAATGTTATATACATAATGAATAAATCTTTTTTTAAAAAAAGATGTGGGGGTCAAGAGGTGAATCAGGCCAGGAGGTAGTGGCGCAGGCCTTTAATATAAGTACTCGGGAGGCAGAGGCAGGTGAATCCCTGTGAGTTCGAGGCCAGCCTGGTCTACAAAGCAAGTTCTAGGACAGCCAGGACCATTATACAGAGAAATCCCATCTTGAAAAACAACAAAAATGTTGAGAATAGACACAGGAATCACAGAATGATGTGTATGTACTAGATTCCTTGTTACTACTGAGTCGTATTCCATTGCATGGACACTCCAGGTTCATCTGCCCATCCTCCTTGCTGGCTGTCAGCTAGGCTGTTTCCATCTTGAGTCTTTATGAATAAAGCTATCATTGACTGTCATAGACAGTGTTTTGTATACATTTATGTTTTTCTTGGCTAAACACCTGGGGATGAGGTTGCTGGATCAAACCATAGACACACTTAGTTTTTATAAGAACCTGGCAAGTCCTTTACAAAGGTGTTGTGCCACGAGGGTTCTAACTGCACCACGGCCTTGCCAATGTTCACCATTGTCAGTCTTTTAAGTTTTTGCTACCATGGCAGGTATAGTGGTAATTCACCGTGGTTTTAATCTGCATTTCTGGACCACAGAATACTGACTACATTTTTTTTAAATTTGGTAACTGGCTGCTCGTATATCTTCCTTTGGGCATTATCAGCTTAGACCTTTGATGTCCATTATTCTCTTCTCCATTGCTTAAAAGAACATGATTTGTTCCTTATCCATTCAGCAATCTGACCTTCTCCAGCCATGTAAGCTGCACACATACTTCCAGGTCGTGGCTTATGTTTCTTTTGAGTTGGGATCTTGCTGTGTCATCCAGGCTGGTCTGGAGCCCTTTATCCTCCTGCCTCAAAGACTTACTATGCCTGGCATATGCACTCATTTTCATAATTGTGTCTTCTGCTGAACTGATGTCTTATGTTTTGATCAACCCTATCATATTTTAGTCATGACTTTTTTAGTCATTATTTTTCTCTAAGAAAAATTTGTCTACCCCTAGTCATAAAGGTATTTTTCTATGTTTTAAGTTTTATAGTTTTAGCTTTGGTTTAGATCTGTGATCCACAGTGAATTAGCTTCTGTGTATGGTATGAGGAAGGAAGTGAAGATCATTTCCTCATCTGGCTATCTAGGCATCTTATTTTTACTTAGCAGGTTTTAATTTTTTAAAAATTAGTGTACAAGCCAGGTATGGTGGCTCACATTCATCCATTCTGCACTTGGAAGGCAGAGGCAGAAGGATCTCTGTGAGTTCAAAGCCAGCCTGATCTACACAGCGAGTTCCCGATCAGCCAGTGCTACATAATGAATGAGACCCTGTCTCAAAAAAAAAAAAATCAACATACTATGTGTTAGATATTGTTACGGTATTTCCAAAAAAATGTATTGTAGGGGATTCCTCCCACCTTCCTTACCCCCTGTATCTCTATCCTACCTTTTAACCTCCCCGTAGTCTCTTTCAAGTCAAGTCTCATGGGTGTAATGGTCTGTCTTGTCCCTTTAAGAGACAAGTCTTGCCCACTCCCCCTTCTGCCAAGGCAAGTGGATCTTCCTTCCACTTCCAGCCTTGTGCTTTCTCTCTCTCTGCCCCCATTTCTCTTCCAAAGAGGTGGCTGAAGTCTCCTTTCCTCCTCTCCACTCTCTCCCCCTCTCTCCTTTCCCCTTCCCTTCCATAATCCACTAAATAAACTATACC
>JAQHUG010000048.1:4008351-4020918 GCA_028555095.1 Dicrostonyx torquatus
AATAACATACAGGAGCCAGACTCTCTGTGTATTTCTTATCTTGATAGGATGATTTTTTTTATTTTACTTTACTCCTTTTTTAAGGACTTCACTTTATTATTTTTAAACAAGTTTTTAATCTATAGCTGTATATATTTTCTCTTTTCTCTCCCAAGTCTGTGTATATTTTTAAATACATTGTAACCCATTTAGAGGTTTTTCCCCTATCTGTATCTGTCTTTACTGGACATCTGTGTTGTTTTTTGATCACGAGATGAACCTTAAATTGTTATGTTAACCTCCAGCACTGCTCAATTTAGTGCATGGTACTAGCGCATAGCAGTTGGAGCTAACTCCACCCCGCAGGCAGTGGCCAGGAGATGCCTCTCTGTACCAAGACCTGCAAGAGCAACTGCCAGAACCTGCCACATGACTTAGCATATGGCATACTGGTGAGGCTTGCGCTAGTGGCTCAAGCCCACATGCAGCGGCTGGGAGATGTATTTCTACATAGACTAACAGGAAAGATATGAGATTAGGAAGCTGCGTTTGACTCCATTTTAGTGTGTTTAGAACCTTTAAAAAGCTTTCTAGGGTGGATGTAGGTGCTGGACATTTGGATGCCATTTATAAGCGGAGTTTTTCACTGGGACCATGGGCCAGTTCTTTATTAACCAATGAAAAGTAATACATATTTACAGTGCGTAAAGATTGTTCCACAGCAATGAGCCCATTCTCTAGACCCTGTCTTGAGTCACACTCAGTCAGTGACTCCTATGAGGCCAAGGGATACAAACCAGATAGACAATCATTTTATTGGATGCCCAATGAGAACTAAGGGAGATCATAGCCATTTGCTTCACATTACTTAACAGGATAAAAATGTAAAGATATAATTTTTTCACTCAGACATCTCCCCCAAACCACTGCACTAGCACAGGCTAGGTAGGGGTAATAGGACTTGGCCATAGCACTAAAGGTCTTGGAGAGAGGATCTTGGAGAATTGCATAATCGCTAAACAGTTATGGACACTATTGACCAATTATGTTGTTCAGAAGGAGAAGAGAGGGAAGGAAATGATGAAAAGAAGTAGCTAGCTAACTTCTTCTAGCGCCTTCCAGATAATTGGGTCTTAGGGATGTTATCCCAGAAGGATACAAAGTTTCTAAGCCGAGGACACATACTTTCTGAGCTTTAAATGACCTTGGAGACTAAAAAACAGTCTCAAAGAACTAACTAGAATTTAAATTAACTTCTAAGGGCAATGTTTCAACTTTTGGAGGTTGTGCCCTGAGCACAAGAGGTAGGTAGAGGGAGAGGTCCAGCCTGACCCTTAGGGCATCACACGTTCTCTAGAACTAGCTCTCACCCTAGTTCTTTCCCACTCTTTGAGAAAGCATCTAGCTACTCTTGATCACCATGTTCCCAAGAAAGGTAAGTGGAGGCTTTGATCAAACAATGCCAAGCTTTCATTAGCAGAACAATAAAGAGGGAGGCCCAAGGCAGTGTGGTATAGTTCTCCCGGGATCACAGAGACCCATGGAGCTGCAGGAGTCCCTAATATCAGAGCTGAGGGAAGGCTGGCTGGCCACACACCCCCCCCCCCCTGGTAAGCTGTCCTCTGTCACTTACCTAAAACCATTGGGCATTTTCTCATTTTGTAAAGTCCAAAATCTGATGGTACCAATGAGCTGGATTTCTGGATTTGGTGCTGGTGATATTAAAGGAAATGTCTGCTTTACAAAACCTGGATTCCTAGGGAAGACATGAGGGCTGACCAAGGGAAAATGGAAAACCCACCTGGGTACTGCCCTGCCCAGACAACATACTCCGTGATCCTGGGCTGTCTTCAAGCTTGGAGACTATTCACATTATCAACCTTGTGGTTGATTTCTGGATGATATGTTGTCCCTATGAAATATATATTTTTAAAGCCCTAGGAGAAAAAGATTCTTCTCATCCTCATGCTGACATGCAACCATTCATGGATAGAGGAGGGGTGATATGTAGAAGAGAGATTAAGTGCCTTGGGGATCGGGTTCCAGACAGCAGGGCTAGACAGAGAAGCACAATTCCATTCACTGTCGTTCTGACTGTGAAGCCTGGGTTCCAGGCTTATCGGGAGTGTAGGAAGGAAAACACACCATCGGCAGGTAAATAGGTTGCTAAGTGTGATCAAGGCCTGCTGTGATCACTGTGGCAATCTGATGTTTTATGTTGATAACAGTGATATGGATGCCCATGTGATTATTTAATTTCACAACTATTTCCCTACTAGAATCATCCCTTAGGGTCAAGGACCATGTTTTTTCACTGCAATGTCCCTCAAACCTAGAAGTATGTCTAGCCCAAAGGAAATGCCCAGTAAGTGTCTGTTAACCCATGCTGAGTTATGGTGGCTCTGACGTGGTGACAGTCATTAAGTCTAAGCACAAATGGAACAGTGTCTCAGGTTCACAGTAAGGACTGAGGGAGGGACTGAGTTGCTCTCCGCCCTTGGAGAGATGACTGTCTGGGAAGTTCATGACTGTCTTAGAGACAGTGGTAGTAAGATCAGATGTCTGAAGTCACACACAAGTTTTCATTATTGTTTTGAGGGTTCTTTTGGTTTGGTTTGATTTTCTCTACTGGCCAAAACAAATCCCAGTGTCAAGAGGAACGTAAAACTCTGAGGTGCACATCAAGCATCTCTAGAGTGAGCAGAGCAGGCCAGGGCTCAGTGGATCATCAGGAGCGAAGCAGAAGCGCCCAGTAGGCAAAGCAAAATACAAGATGAAAGAAAATTTGGTCAGAGCTCTTGGGACAAGGGCTGCCCTCACAGCCCTCACAACCCAGTGGATAGACATGTCTACAGGCTGCTAAGACTCAGCACTGTGGTACCAATGTGGCAGGGCTGCTTCTCAAAACGGTGTCAGTGTCATAGCCGTCACCTTGACTGTTGCTGCCCCCAGGATGGGTTTCTGCTGGCTTCCATTTGTGTTGTTTACTTATAGACTTTATTCTCTTTCCCTCCCTCCTCCCTCTCTCTGTCTGTCTCTCTCTCTCCCTCTCTAGTGGTGTCATGCTCATGTATTCACATGTGTCTGGGTACACGTGTGCATGTACACGCGTATGTGGAGGACAGAGGCTGACATCAGATGTCTTATTCATTTACTGAGGCAGGTTCTCCCAAGGAACCTGTGTTAGGTCGATTTGGTTAGCTTATATAGTGATATTTTATTTATGTTTTAATAAATAAAGCTTGCTTAAAGATCAGAACAGCAAAGCTAAGTCACTAGAGGTCAGGCAGTGATGGCACACACCTCAAATCCCAGGATTTGAGAGACAGAGGGAGATGGATCTCTGTGAGTTCAAGGCCACCCTGAGCTATCTATACAAGATCAATGCAGAAACAAATCCAGGTGCAGGTGCTGGTGCCTCACACCTTTAATCTCAGTAGTAGGGAGTCATACTCCTTTCATCCCAGCACTAGAGGGAATATAAAATGAGAGAAGAGAGGCTTAGTCTGCAGTTGCCCAGCCTTGGTAGAGGTAAAACTTCTCTAATGGCTTTGCTTTTCTGGTTTTCAGATTGAACCCCAATATCTGACTTTGGGTTTTTATTATTTGTGCTACAAGCTTCTCTAATCTGTCCACCACAGGGAGTCCTGGCCCATGCCTCCTGAGTACTGGGATTCCATGTGGGTCATTATGATTATCTGGTTTTCTATTAATATTCTGGGTATCTGAACGCTGATATTCATGATTGCTCAGCAAGAACCTCATCCAATGGACCATCCCCCTTTCTTTTAAAATGTGTGGCAGTAGTTGTATTAGAAAACCTACTCGCAGGATTGATCTCAGACTAGAGTGATGCTATCTTCCTTCAGAGAGGTCTGGATCTGCTTCTGTTGTGGATTTGAGAGCACTAAAGGCCTGGGACCTCCTCAATCCAGTCCTAAGGCTTAGAGGCTATGAAAGTGGAAACAGCAGTCGCAAATGCCTGTCCTGTGGTACTGCCCTAGGTTTCCATCACAAAGGGGAGGAGGTTTGCTTTGGATGGGTGCCCTGGACACCAGCGCTTGGGCTTTGAAGCCTGTTCTTTCTTTCTACGAGACTGCCAATGAGGGTGAGTACCAAGGCCTCTTGGTGACCTCCAGAGGCGCCTCAAGAGGTTGGACCCTCATTTCCCCCATAATCTTACCTGTATAACTTCTCTTATTTTCTCTCCAATGCTTTAGAGCATCATTTTATATATTTTGCCACTTTCTGAGTTGTGCTCTGCAGGAAGGATACTGCAACATAACTTGCTACTAAGTTAGGAAGTTAAATATCTAGCTCCCTTTATTTCCTAGAAGTGAATAACTCCACAGAGATGCCAGGGCTTTCAGGATGTCGCCAGCTGCTTGGCAGAGTGACGCTTGATTGCCCAGGAGCATTTGGAGTAAGAGAACATTGATGCTGATTTCTGAGTTCCTGCAGGTTTCAGAACTGACGTACCATGGACAGATCCAATGAGACCTCCCCTGTGACCAGCTTCATTCTCCTGGGCCTCTCCGCCCACCCAAAGCTGGAGAAAACTTTCTTCCTGCTCATCCTGCTGATGTACCTGGTGATCCTGCTGGGCAACGGGGTCCTCATCCTGGTGACCATCCTCGACACCCACCTGCACACGCCCATGTACTTCTTCCTGGGGAACCTCTCCTTCCTGGACATCTGCTACACCACCTCCTCAGTCCCCCTCATTCTCGACAGCTTCCTGACCCCCAGGAAGAGCATCTCCTTCTCAGCCTGTGCGGTGCAGATGTTTCTCTCCTTTGCCATGGGAGCCACGGAGTGTGTGCTCCTGAGTATGATGGCGTTTGATCGTTATGTGGCCATCTGCAACCCCCTTAGGTACCCAGTGATTATGAGCAAGGCTGCCTATGTGCCCATGGCTGCCAGCTCCTGGGCAGGTGGTATCACCAACTCTATAGTGCAGACATCTTTGGCAATGCGGCTGCCTTTCTGTGGGGACAATGTCATCAATCACTTTACCTGTGAGATCCTGGCTGTCCTGAAACTGGCCTGTGCCGACATCTCCATCAATGTCATCAGCATGGTTGTAGCCAATATGATCTTCTTGGCAATCCCAGTGCTCTTCATTTTTGTCTCCTACATCTTCATCCTTGTGACCATCCTGAGGATCCCCTCCGCTGAGGGGAGGAGGAAGGCCTTCTCCACCTGCTCTGCCCACCTCACTGTGGTCATCGTCTTCTATGGGACCATCCTCTTCATGTACGGGAAGCCCAAATCCAAGGACCCCCTGGGGGCAGACAAGCAGGACCTTGCAGACAAGCTCATCTCCCTCTTCTATGGGGTGGTGACCCCCATGCTGAACCCCATCATCTACAGCCTGAGGAACAAGGATGTGAGGGCTGCTGTGAGGAACCTGGTGACTCAGAAGCACTTAACTGAGTGACTGTCACTGAATCCAGGCTGCCAGAATGTAGGACTTCCAAAGTCCTCTCTGTGCTTATAAAAAGAGCGGTTCAGTGAAGTGCATGACTTCCCAAAGGTTCAGTCATGACCTCAGAACTGACACTAAAAATGAACCTACTTTTCTGTCAGTGTTCCATAAGCAGTAGAAGCTTCTATTTAACAGGCTGAAAGGGAAAGCCTTCCCATTGCTGGAGATGCTGGCTGGCTGGCTGGTGGCTTTGTACTCAACCTCAATGTCATCATAGCACAACTCTTTTAAGACCAGAAGCTGCTGTACATCTCTGGAAAGACATTGGCATGTACCATTAGGAAACAGATACAGAACCTGGTTCTTGCTGTCCTCCACTTGTGATGCATGGAACTGCTGACTGTGGTGTGTGCCTTGGAATTATCCATGTGCTTTGGTTTTGTTCAGTGTTTGTGTGTGACATGAAAAGGGCCAGTGAGATGGCTCAGTGGGTAGAGGTGCTTGTGTGTAAGCCTGAGGACCTGAACTTGGGCCCTGGACCCCTCTGAGAATAGAAAATCAGCTCCCAAGAGTTGTCCTCCAATTTCCTGAGGCATGCTGTGACACATTTGTACCTGCACACACACACATAACATATATATAAATATATAATTATTAAATAATTTCATAAAAGATAAGCTTGCAAAATATCACACATGCTACCACAGTGGCCAATGGCATCATTCTGGAAATATTTCTTAACACTAGGAAAAAGAGGCTGTCCCCTCAATGATGGAACTTGTGAGGAATACATAATATATATATATAAAACATATAAAGTAAGGGAAAGAAAATGGCTATAATAATCCTCAGATCAGCCTAGCGTTCTCCCGACTGGTGCCAGCACAGGAGTGGTGGACTGTGGTTTGCAGGTTTGGACACATGCATGGTCAGCGGCAGTCTCAATAGCAGTAAAGGTTGGGTACCACAACAACCAGGACATCTTTGATACGTAAAAAGAGTGAACACTGCCCAAATTCACTTAAAAATACTGTAGCTTTACTCAAAGTCATGCCAGTCTCTGGCTTGCTCAGTCAGCCACAGCTCCTTGCTTCTGAGACAATCTCACTCTTTCACATCAATCTCATTCTCAGGTTGGATCTTTGTGACTCTTGTCATCTGTGGGGTTTCCATTTCCAGACTCACTCATGGGATAAAAATCTTTGGTTCCCACAGCCAGAGAACAAATGTCTGTGGTTCAGGGGTTTGCTGTGGGATGTTTTTCTATACGCTGTGAATTTATGTTGCTCTCATTAGTTGATAAATAAATCTGCTTTGGCCTATGGTAAGAAGGATAGAGCCAGGCAAGAAATCCAAGGAGAGATATAGGAGAAGAAGGGTGAAGTCTGGGAGAAACCAGTCAGCCACTGAAGAATAAGACATGTAGAAAATGAGGTAGCAAGACAGGAATCATGTGACAAAGCATAGATAAGAAATGTGGATTAATTTAAATGTAAGAGCTAGCTAATAATAAGCCTGAGTCACCAGCCAAGCATTTATAAATAATATTGAGTCTCTGAGTGGTTATTTGAGAACTGGCAGGCAGAGTGAAACCTCTGATTACAGGGATTGATCTGCTGGTACTCATTCAAGTCCCAAACCAAACATAGCAGCAGATGAAAACCTGACTGCCTGGCAGGGCTAGCCTCTGATGCTGAAGATGGGGCCAGTCTCACCAGAACCCTCTGAACGCTGACTGACATAAAGGTAAACTTGAAGTTGGGGACCACAATGAAGAGGTCAAGGAACAGAAAGTGTAGTTTAGGAAGTTCTGGGTAATTCTTGCTGCTGTATGAAAATCCCAAGAAAGACAGGCTACTCCTGAATGATATTCTGATATTGAAGACTCCTATCAGCCTGCTCACAGGAATTCCATTAAAGAAAAGAAATGAATGGATTTTTTTGTCCAGTTTTTGTTTTGTTTTGTTTGAGGCAGTCTCTTGTCATACAGCCATGGATGTCCTGAAACTCACTACATAAACCAGGCTGGCTTTGAACTCACAGAGATCTATCTGCATTTGAATTTGAAATCAAAGTTGTACATCCACCCAACCTGGTCTTGTAATCATTATGGTTTTTTTCTGCTTCCCTTTGCTACATCCCCCCAATCTGTTTTTACTTTGGGGGTCTCAAATGTATTTGGGGGTTTTCTTAATCCTTTACTGGGTGAGTTGCAGCATAAATCGAAACAAGGAAACAGATGGGTAGAGAGAAAGTAAAGGAACACACGTGGCAGGAAAGCAGGAAGGGAAGTGAGGGGAGAAAGAACCAGATAGAGAGGGGAGGTGCCCGAGGGAAGAGCATGGGGAGGGGTCTGAATGAGAACAGAGAGCAATGACACAAATACAGGATGGAAGACACCACGATAAAACCCATCACTTTGTATGCTAACCTAAAAAACTAATTTGAAAAGTAGGTGTGGTGGCACACACCAATAATCCCAGTACTCGGGAGGTAGAGGCAGGAGGATCAGTAATTTAAGGCCACTGTCAGCTACAAAGCAAGTCAGAGAGCTTGTCTCAAGAAACCAAAATGAACAAACCCCACAACAAAACAAGCGAAGGCAGAAAGAATGGCTCGTGTCTGCAATCCAAGCTCTGAAAGAACTGAGGCGAGAGGATTACTAGGAGTGTGAGGCCACCCTGGTCTAGATAGTAGGTGATAGGCTATCCTGGGCTACCGTGTGAGATCCTGCCTCCCAAAATAAACAGAAGAAAGAAAAGGGAAGCGAAGGGATCCAACGCCATGAGCTCAGTAAATCTCTGTATAAAGCACTCAGCCTCATGTAGTTCATTATAGCAATGGGAAATTGAGATACCTGGTGTGGATCCAGGCCTGGGGAGTGGGACTGTGTGACAGTCATCTTCCAGTAGGACAGTCCCTAAAGCATCCCTGACCTAAGTTGCCTTTCCAGTTCCTCCTCCCCTGGATTTACCACATGTATTTTATGTCATGTGCAGGAGACAGCAATTATATCTAAGCACAAATTTATTTTTAATTTTCTTCTAATTCGTTCCTATTATTGTTTGTGTGTATACATGCCATGACATCTGTGGAGGTCAAAGGACATATTTGTGGAATTGGTTCTCTCCTTCCATCTTTTTGTGGGCTCTGGGTTTAGGCTTTCTTGGCAAGCACCTTTACCCACCCTTGCTGGTTCCCGAGAACATTTTTGTGAGCAATGTCATGGGCACCTGAATTTATGTCTGCAGCTGCTCTTCCCAGGTGTCTGCTGTGCCCGATCCAGATGGCAGCAGAGGCTCTGCTCAGGTGGAGTTGCTTATAATACACTAAACTATGGGCATAGATGAGGACCTCATGTGGGCTTTCCAAGGGGAGACACGAAAGAGAAAGCCAAGCTTGCTGAAATTGTTACTTGTCTTTGGATATGGGGTCTACTGGAGCTTCCTTCCTGACCTGAGCCTCACTATGTGGCCCAATGATTAATTCAGGCTTTCCCTACACGGCCCTGGCTGTCCTGGAGCTCTCTATGTAGACCAGGCTTGCCTTGAACTCACAGAGATCCATCTACCTCTGCCTCCCAAGGTGTGTGTCACCATGTCCAGCAGGCAAAAGGCAATCTTTAAGATGAGAACCTTGCTTTTAGAGTTTGTTGAACTAGCCCACCTTACCGCTGAGAGGTGGGCTGGGACCTCTACAAAGGCCAGGAAAGAGGTCCTAATTCTGAAGACCCACTAAGGGAAGTAGGAGGGCCTTGGGCTCTTTGCTGGTGTATCTGCAGTTCTTTCTCTGCCTCATTCCTGTTTTGCAGGCTCAGCTTCTACTGACTTGCTGTATTAAGACAATGCCTTAGAAATAGTTTCTTTCTCCTGGCTTAATTGACTAGTAAAAACTGTGTGTGTTAAATATACTACTGCAAAGAATGGAACCCACCTCTATGTGGAGACCCCTGCCTCCTCCCTAGTATATCCAGTGGGGCTAAGGGAGGAGCCCTAGGAAGGCAGGGTCTCCCCATGATGTACTTTTCTTCTCCCGAATCCATGCCTCCTAGAGTAGTCCCCGGGAGCACTGTCGGCTGTGCCTGCCCACGCTGAGTCCTGACTCAGGAGAGAACATTCCTCTCTTCTTCTCCTCCGATATGCTTTATAAAACCCTCTAATGCTTTGGGCTTCCTTACTCCTTTGTTTTCCTTGGAGATCTATTCAGAAACGTTGCTGCGCTGTATGCTCACTCTCTTTTTAATCCGAGACTGTCAGCATTCTACGTGAACAGAAGAACCTCTGCTACTGTTTAGATTTGGGCACAGTCACTCCTGGGACGCAGCTGCTGGACAACACAGACACACCTTTTCAGATGTCTGTGAGATAGATCTGGAGATTTGCTCACAGAAATTGGGCTCAGGGACCAGCAAGATGACTCCCCTCTCCGCCCTGGCAACGTGAGCACATGGTTAACATCTGCGCAGCCTTGACTTCTCCAGGCAGCTTGAGACTTACAGCTCACATGTCCTTCGAGTTCACCCACACTGCCCAAATGACAGGGGTTCCTCCTTTTTAATGGCTGAGTAGTATTCCGCTGAGTGTATACACCATCTTTTCTTTAACCATTCATCTTGGCTATGGTGGATAAAGTTACAGTGAGGAGGAAGTGCTGGTCTTGTGTTCCTCAGATCTCCTCAGAAGCATTGCTACACTGCTTGGCTGTTCTCTTTTTAACCCGAGGAACTGTCACAAGTTTTGCACAATGACAATTCTAATTTAGCATTCCTCCCAACAGTTATCAATGGGATAGAAAGGAGAATTGTAACTGTCTGCTTCACTTCTGACTTAGGGTTTCTGTTGCTATGACAGGTCACCATGACCAAGGCAACTCATATAAAGGGGAAAAAAAAACCATTTAATTGGGGTGGCTTACAGTTTAGAGGTTTAGTCCATTATTGCCATGGCCAGACAAGGTGCTGGAGAAGGAGCTGAGAGTCCTACATCTTGCCCAGGCAACAGGAAGTATATTGTGTCACTGAGCACAGCTTAATCATAGAAAACCTCAAAGCCCACCTACACAGTGATTCATTTCCTCCAACAAGGCCACGCCTATTCCAACAAAGCCACACCTCCTAATAGGGCACCCCCTATGGGGGCCATGTTCTTTCAAACCACCCCACCTCCCCAAAATATTTTTAAATTCTTATAGTCTGAGAATATGTTTTTCAGATTCCAACAGCCTCAGCTCCATTGAGACTATATAATCCAAATGTACTCTTAATCAAGAAAGGACCGAGAGAGGGGGGAGGGTCTTGTTCAAGTGACTGTTTCTAGAGATGAAAGAGGAAAACAAAACAGACTGCGGGGAAAGTTGTTCACCAGTCAGGAGCCTCGGCCAGGGCGAGCCATTGACTCAGAGGCCATGGAGATGCCCAGGACACTCCTTGGGAACCAGAGCTGGTCCTGCATGTTCTCCATTAAGGCTGATGCTTGGCTCCCTTAGAGGCTAAGTCCAGGGCGGTGCGTGCTGAGCAGCCCATTAGTGGTCCAAATTGAGTGCACATCACTGCTTCCAGCTCTCCAGAGGAAATGAGAGAGCTCTTCAAAGAGCAGCTGGGGTCTGGCAGAGGTAGGCCTGCTTCCTGCCCATGTCTCCCGGTCTGGCCAAAAGTGTTTCTACCTGAGCTCTTGACAATCTCCTCTCTCAGGACCTAATTTCTTTGTAAAATGAAGAGTGTGTGGCTATTTCTCTCACTACACAATGCACGGGGAAAATATGGAGACTATCCTCACGGGGAGTATTGATGCGGGCGACCTGCCACTCTTTGACTAGGGTTTCCTGTGCAACCTCCGCCATTCATTTCCCAGAAGTTCAAGGGTACATTAACACCAATTCCCTGATGATTTCAAAGATCCCGAGTGCCTGATGGCTCTAGCTAAGGGTTGCCTGCTGCAAATCTGCCATCTGGTGGGCATTTTGAAAGTTGCGGGCCGGGAATCTGGCAAGTTCCTTTTATCTGCATCTCAAATTTTGAAGACCTTGTGAAGACGCAGATTGGTCTCAGCGACTCTGGAGTGGGTGGGTCCAAGATTCTACATCTCCAGTAAGTGTCCGGTTGGTGCCCATCCTGCACTCAAAGGGTGGTGGAGAGAGGCAGGGAGGACACTTCTAGGTGGAAGCCGTGTGGTTTGGGGCCTCCTGGGGTCCTTTACTTACATTCGGAAAGATGCACCTTCTCTCTGCACTCACCAGGACTGCAACGGAGTCTGGTCCACACTGCCACATAATACCTCTCTCTCCAGGCTGGTTTACGTTTCTCAAATCACGCTTTCCAATAGCTTCCCCTGCTCAGTAAATAAATGGGTTGTGTTCATTCTTGCAGGTAGGCAGATCCTGCCTCAATTAAAGCATTTATGACAAGACGCCAGGAATTTGGATCCATGGCCTGATCGCCTACTTTCACTTCCTATGAATATCCTCAGACTAATGTTCACGTTTTCTTAGGAAAGTCTGAATCCTGGAAAGGTCCAAAGGCTTGGGAAGATAGGGGGATGGCTCAGTGCATGTATTAAGACACTAACACGCCACCATAGGCTTTCTGAGAGAGAAAGGTTTTATCATTGATGTCGCTGCTGTTTGTATTTGTTTTGGTTTGGTTTATGGGTTTTTGAGACAGGGTCTCACATGGGGCTAGGCTGCCTGCAAACTTACTATGTAGCTGAGGCTGGCCTTGAACTACTGAGTCCCCTAATACCACCTCACAAATGTCAGTCCCTGCGCCAGTACTGTACTACTTTGCATTGTATGAATCACAAAAGTTCTAATATATTCCTGTGATCCCCCTACTTCCGCTTCTGACCCCTGGCCCAGCCTTGATGTTTCCTTGTCCTTCCCCACACTGCTGGCAGTGCGTAGTATGGTGTTCTCCTCCTGGGAAATTTTTTCACTTAAGTGATAAAAAGCGTCTGTCAATAGCATTGGCAATCATGTGTCATCACCAAGGTGCTTCCGTAAATTCAAATACCCAGTTTCGCTGACATGAGTGCTCACCCAACAGAAATGACCATGCATGTTCTCACACATTCTCATGAGCTCAGAGAATCTTTAGTCATAATGGCCACAGCTAAAAATAACAAATGCCCATAGGTATGTCCAAAGCAACTGGGCATGGTTGTGCA
>JAQHUG010000048.1:4021149-4044824 GCA_028555095.1 Dicrostonyx torquatus
AGAGAGAGAGAGAGAGAGATTTTTTAAGTTGGAATACCCATGCAGTACAATGCTACTTAGCAAAACAACTGACAAAACCATCAAAACAGGCTGTAAAAATGAGATACTCTCAAAAATATTGTACTAAGTGATAGAAGCCAGACACACAAAAAAATGCAGTGTGTGACTGGATCCTAGAGAAGTCAAAACCAAGGCACAGGAGCCGGAGTACAAACACTGTTGTCTGGAGCCAGGACTGCAAGAACACAGGACGCTTCGGGATGTAGCAGGAGTGTTTCATATCTTGTTTTTGTATACTTATTTCTTAAGACCCATTAGAATCGCATCTAAGAATGGTCTACTTAGCTAGATGGCAGCAGCTCATGCCTTCAATCTAGCACTTGGTAAGCAGAGACAGGCAGATCTCTGTGAGTTTGAGGCCAACCTGGTCTACAGAGTGAGTTTTAGAAAGGCTATGCAGAGAAACCCTGTCTTGAAAAAACAAAACCAAAATAACAAACAAAAAGGTCCTGTAGATGGTATTATTATTATTATTTATTATTTATTATTATTTTAATGTGTATAGAAGGATATAGAGATGGCCCAGTAGTTGCTCTTTAGAGGACCAGGCTTCCATATCAGTGTCCACATGGATGCTCACTCTAGTCTGCAACTCCAGTTCCAGGAGAGTCATGCCCTCTTCTGATGTCATCAGGCACCAGGCGCGCACATGGAGTGCACACAAAAGAAAAACATTCACACATTAAAATCAATAAATCTAAAAATATTTTTTAAAATAAGATGTGCATGGGTGTTTGGCTTGCATGTGTGTCTGTGTACCACATGTGTGCCTGGTGCCCTCAGAGACCAGAAGATTGGGGGGCCAGATCCCCTGGAATTGGAGTTACTGACAATTGTGAGCTGCCATGTAGGTGCTGAGAATTGAACCTGGGTCTTCTGCAAGAGTAGCCAGTACTCCTAACCTCTGAGTCATCTCTCCAGTCCCAGGATTCTCTTTTTTATATGCAAATTATACCCAAAAGAGCTGATTTACAAATAAATAAGCAACTTCATTTTTCAACCCTAATTTCTTTTCTGACTGGTTTTGTACACTTGGGGGGATGGTCTTTATGGCCACAAGTTAGACTCAAATTCATTATGTAACCAAGAATGTCCCTTGGACTTCTGATCCAACTGCCTCCTCCTTGAATTGTATCACTGTGCCCAGTTTATGCAGGGATTAAAAACAGGGCGTCATGGGTACAAGGGGGGGCTCTCTACCAGTCACACCCCTGGGCCCTATATAATCTTTCTATTAGCTAATTCCTTTAAGACTATCCTGACTCTACCCTAATTCTTATCTCAAGTACTTCTAAAATACAGCCAGATGCAAATGGATATAAAACATAGCAGAGCACAAAATAAGAGACATAAATATAGCAGAGAAAGAAGCACATGGCAACTGTTGCAGAAAACACATTACTTGTATGCTACCTTGGTTAGGGTTTCTATTGCTGTGACGAAACACCATGACTAAAAGCAAGCTTGGGAGGAAAGTGTTTATTTGGCTTATATCTCCCTATTGCTGTTCATCACTGAAGGAAGTCAGGACAGGAACTCAAACAGGGCAGGAACCTGGAGGCAGGAGCTGATGCAAAAGCCCTGGAGGCTAGGTGGTGGTGCACACTTTTAATCCAGCACTTGGGAGGCAAAGGCAGGCAAATCTCTATGAGTTCAAGGCCAGCCTGGTCTACTAAGAGAGTTCCAGGACAACTAGGACTGTTACAGAGAGAAACTCTGTCCTGAAAAGCAAAAACAACAACAACAAAAAAAAACCATAAAAACAACAACAAACAAAACCAAAAAAGAAGCCATCGAGGGTGCTGCTTACCATCTTGCTCCCCATGGCTTGCTCAGACTGCTTTCTTGTAGAACCCAGGACCACCAGCCCAGGAATGGCACCACACCACCTACAATGGCCTGGGCCCTCCCCCATCAATTGTTAAGTGAGAAAGTCTTACAGCTAGATCTTAATGGGACAGTTTCTCAATTGAGACATCAAACCAAGAGAAACCTGAAGCTGGGGGTAGTAATTACAATTGCATCTAATCACTAAGGAGGCTAAATCAGGGAGAGCACAATGCATTCTGGGCCAGCCTGGGCTACAATGGGGCCAGCCTGAGCTAGACCCCGCCTCAAAAAGAATTTAAGAATGTCCCAGAGTATAACGTAAGATGCCTACTTGTGATCTCAGCACTAAGGAGGTGGAGGCAAAAGGATCAGGTGTTCAACACAAGCCTCAGTGGCATATTAAGTTTGAGGCTTGGGTTGTAGGAGATACTATCTCCACAAGTCTCCAAAACCTTCCTGGAAAAAGGGGGCAAAGAGACTGACCAGAGATTTGGGAGGAAGAAACTCAGCAAAAACTACTCTAAACCCTAAGATGCAGACACACAAATGTAATGAACCAAAGAATTTCTTTTTTGAAAAAAAAAAGTTTTAAGGGCGGGAAAGATGGCTCAGTGACTAGGAACACAGGCCGCCCTTCCGGTGTGCTGGGCTTCAGTTGTCAGCACCCACATGGTAGCTCACAACTCTCCTCAACTCCCGTCACAAAAGATTCCGTATCTCTCTGACCTCTTCATCACTAGGCACACATGTGATGCACAGACATATATGTAGGCAAAACTCTTATACACATAAGTAAAAATTTAATGTAATTTTAAGATTTATTTCATTGTTTAATTATACATATGTCTGTTGTATATGTGTGTGCACATGGAGGCCAGAAGAAGGCAACACTTCCCCTGGAGCGAGTGTTGCAGGCAGGTGTGAGCCACCAGGCCGGTGCTGGAAAACAAACTCGGGTCTTCGGCGATAGCAGTGTCTTAGGGTTACCACTGCTATGAGGAAACACCATGACCAAAAGCACTTGGGGAGGAAAGGGTTTATTTGCTGACATGTCCTCCATCACAATCTGTGGAGAAAAGGCAAGTCAAGAGCTCAAATGAGCAAGAACCTGAAGGCAGGAGCTGATGCAGGGGTCACAAAGGGGTGTTGCTTACAGGTTTGCTCTTCCTGTTTTCTTATTTTAGGGGCTGGAGAGATAGCATCCAGAACCACCAGCCTCAGGGTAGTACCACCCACAATGCACTAGGCCCTCCCTCATTCGTCATTAATTAAGAAAATGTCCTACAAGCTTGCCTATAGCTTGATCTTATGGAAACATTTTTCCAACTGAGGCTCTCTCCTCTCAGATAACTCTAGCTTGCGTCAAGCTAGCCAGCATAAGTAGGGACCCCTCTTAACCACTGAGTAATCTCTCCAGACCCCAGAGAATTTCTTAACTGTTCATCTCCTAGGCTCTACCCCTCAAAGATTTGAATTCTTCTTTTTAAGATTTATTTATTATGTATACAACATTCTGCCTCCATGTGTGCATGCATGCCAGAGGAGGGCGCCAGATCTCATTACAGATGACTGTGAGCCACCACGTGGTTGCTGGGAATTGAACTCAGGACCTCTGGAAGAACAGCCAGTGCTCTTAACCACTGAGCCATCTCTCCAGCCCAGGTGGAAGATTTGAATTCTATAATTTGAGGAAAGATGAGAAGATGTCTGGCCTGATAAACATCTCAGTGTTTATTTATTCATTTATTTATTTTTGTGGCTCTGGAAGTGGAACCCAGGCCTCACACAGATGCTAGATAGACGTTCTAGTGTTAAACTACATCACGGTCCTAGTGTATGGTGCTTTAAATTCTCCCTGGGACTACTGACCTGCACAAGTTACCAGTGAGGAGAGGGGAAGAATAAAAGTCTTTGGAAGCTTAACTGTGTCAGATGCTTCCCACCAGATTTAAATTTATTTACAAAGTAACAATTAGTGGACCACTAGAGTGTCAAAGTTTTGTAAAGTCACAACTGGGTTTGATGGCTCAGGGCTGCAATATCAGCACCAAGGCTGTGGAGGGTCAAGCGTTCAAGGTCATCCTTTAGCTTCACAGCGAGTTTAGAACAGCCTGGTCTCTGTGAGATACTGTCAGGGGAAAAAGAGAAAGAAAAAAAAACCAGGGCTGGAGAGATGGCTCAGTGGTTAAGAGCATTGCCTGTTCATACTGAGGTCCTGAGTTCAATTCCCAGCAACCACATAGTGGCTCACAACCATCTGTAATTAGTTCTGGTGTCCTCTTCTGGACTGTAGACATAAACACAGACAGAATATTGTATCCATAATGAATAAATAAATATTAAAAAAAGAAGAGAAATCATATTAAAAAAAGAAAGAAAAAAACTAGAAAAAAAGTTTTGTGACGTCAGTGATATCAATACCAGAAATAAACTAAAAAATGTAATAATGTAACATACAGGACAGATCGAGATTAATAGCATAAGGATGCATGCTTCTTAGTATAGAGCTGCAGTGGTGTCTGATTGGATGGTTTGCCTTTGGACCATTCATCACACCGTATGCTGCCATAAAATTCAGGTGGATTCCAGCTGAACATAAACATGTCATGATTATAGAAAGAGCAGAATGGCACACTTGTGCCAGCTGTGGTTGGCAGCGTGGCTCACTCGGGATGGAGAGAGGATCTCTGAGGTAGACAGATAGGGAAAGCAAGTTGTGAGAGAGCAAGAGAGAGATTTATGCCAGAGAGAGGTTTGTAAGGGTCCCATCTGTGTGCCACCCAGCTTGTGCTATGGGTGGCACAGAAATTTAAATATTACTTTATTTATTACTTACTTATCGGACAGGGTCACTGGGAAGCCTTAGCTGGCCTAGAACATGCTGTCAACGACACTACTGCCCCTTCACTCACAGAGTGAGTGCTGACTCCGACTCCTGAGTGCTGGGATTAGAGGTGTGAGCCACCGCCCCTGGCCTGACTAACCTTTAGACTGGCATTTATCTTGCTGAACTGGTGGCTGAAGAATAGTAATTTTCCAAGTAAGTGCCAATCTGATAGGAAGAATCTAATGTCATTTTCAAAAGGTCCTGCTCAGTTACTCCTCACTGACAATATATACAGTTCAGTAGTCTTTGGGACAATTTAAAACTCCAAATAGCTAGTGCTAGGGATGTGGTTGATGCTTGTCTAGCATTCATTTACTTCTAAGTAGGACAAATAGAGACAGATGCTCTCCAAAGGATACTGAGTATGTATTAAGCCAATGAACACATGTAAAGATCTTGTTTCAGTTTCTTAAATACTGGAGACCGCCATTCCATGAGAAATCATGTTGTCAAGTTGATTCATGCTTGTAGGGACCTTGGGATAAATCTCTTCCTGTCAACTCTTGGCACTCATCTTGCTGGACTTTTGATTGGAGAGTCAAGACTATAGATGTCACTCGTATGTAGATTACCCACCCACTGCTCTCAGCTTTGTGCTGGGAAGGCTGGGTCATCACAATAATGAGGGAACAGTGTGGCAAAGAGGCGTGTTGCAAAGAGGTGTGGGCTGGGTCCCTTGTTCCATCCCGCCCGGCTCCCGGCTCCCACTGCCCAGCTCCCAGAGCGGGCAAGCTGTGTTCCTGGCACCTAGCTAGCTTACACCCGAAATAACCACACGGAAATTGTATTAATTAAATCACTACCTGGCCATTAGTTCTAGCCTCTTGTTGGCTAACTCTTACATCTTCAACCCTTTTCTAATAGTCTGTGTGTCACCACGAGGTAGTTCTTACCGGGAAGATTCTAACCAGTGTCCATCTTGGGCAGGAGGAGCATGGCATCTGCCCCAGTGCCTTCTCTCTCCCAGCCTTCCGTTCTGTCTACTCCGCCCACCTAAGGGCTATCCTATCAAAAGGTCAAGGCAGTTTCTTTATTCAACCAATGAAAGCAACATAAATACAGAAGGACCCTCCTACACCAGGACAGCAACAGCTTGTGTTACAGGTGGCACAGAAAGAACCATGTCTTAGGGTTTATTGTGATCAAACACCATGACCAGAAGCAACTTTGGGAGGAAAGAGCTCGCTGGGCTTATGCTTCCACATCACTGTCATCATGGAAGGAAGTCTGAACAGGAACTCAGACAGGGCAGGAACCTGGAGGCGGGAGCTGGTGCAGACGCCATGGAGGAGTACTGCTTACTGGCTTCTCCTCATGGTTTGCTCAGCTTTCTTTCTTTCTTTCTTTTTTCTTTTCTTTTTTTGTTTTGTTTTTGTTTTTTCTTTTTTGGGTTTTTTCAAGATATGGTTTCTCTGTAGCTTTGAAGCCTATCCTGGAACTAACTCTTAAAGACCAGGTTGGCCTTGAACTCACAGGAGATCTGCCTGCCTCTGCCTCCAGAGTGCAGGGATTAAGGGTATGTGCCGCCACCACCCAGCTTCAGCTTGCTTTCTTATAGAATCCAGGACCACCGACCCCAGTCAGCAAACCCATATTGGTCTGGACCCTACAGGCTCACCTACAGCCAGATCTTATGGAGGCATTTTCTCAACTGAGGCTCCCCCCTCTCAGCTGACTCTATCTTGTGTCAAACTGACATAAAAACTAGCCCTCACAAACCCTAAGTTTTAATTGCTACTCCCCTATTATATCTATAATAAAGAGCTTTGGCAGTTATCATTACTAATGTATGTGGAATAATTTTTGTTTAACTGACTCTTCATTAATAGGAAAGTTTTCGCGAAGTTTTGCTTTCACAGTAAAACCAGGCAAAAGATTCCCCATACATATGATGCTTCCCACAATTGGCATCCTGTTCCAGAATGGTCCATCCACTACAGCTGGTGGACTACACTGGCACAGCCTTAACAGAGTCCATGCTCGCAGAAGGGCTCACTCTTGGAGTCATACCTTCTGAGAGGTCCCACAAAGGCACACTCGAATACCTGATGGAACAGTTCTATCGCCCTGACCTCCTCTATGCGGTCGGTGCCTGTTTATCCCTCCTTTCCCCATCCCTGGAAACTGCTGGTCTTTTCAGTGTCTCTGAGGTTTACCTTATAAAGAACGTCAGATAACCAGTCATCCAGTGTGTATCCTTTTCAGACTGCCTTCTTACATTAGCACTGTGCATTTACATTTCCTTCTCAGGGCTTGGTAGCGCATTCCTTTTCGGTGCTATACTAATATTCCATACCCTAGGTCAACCACAGTTTATTTATATGCCTACCTATCGAATGACATCTTTTTGGTTCTAAGTTTTGAAATTATGAATAAACTTCTCCGCTCTATGCCTTTGCATATGCTGGGATTTGTGTGCACATATGTTTTCATAAACCAGTCTTTGCTGTTTTTGAAACAGGGTCTCACTCTGGTCCAGGCTGACCTAGAACTTACTTTGTAGCCCAGGGTGTCCTCAAACATACCATACTCCTGCTCCAACCACCCAAATTCTGGCATTATCATAAATCATTATTGGGACAAAAATTTCACAGGGCTTCCCCCCCCCATGTTGTCTTAATTAAATAGTTGTTGGGGTTGCAAAATGAACTATTGAAAACAAAGCAAGACTCTTTGCAAGCTATTCCTGTGTGTGAACCAACCAAAACAAAAGCATATTTATTATAGGAATACGTTGGAAACTCAGCCTGTGTGACTGCTTTTGTCATCTGTAATTCCAAACGTCAAGTTTTTGTTTTCATCCAAACTTTACTTATTGCTTTGGAATTCTTTTTAGTTTTGTTTCGTTTTTTGTTTGTTTGTTTGTTTGTTTGCTTTAAACTGTCTGGACTTCTAAAAGATATCAGATCCCCAGAACTGGAATTACAAATGGTTGTGAACCACCATGCAACTTCTAGGAATTGAACTCTGGTCCTCTGGTGCTCTTACGCTCTGATCCATCTCTCCGCGTTTGAAAGTAGAACATAAATCCAGCCTGGAATGGTGGTGCATGCCTGGACTCCCAGGAAGCTGAAGGATCGAGTTCCAGGCCAGTCTGGGCTTTACAGTGAGTCTGTCTCAGACTCTCACCTGGATGTGGATTCTATTGTTAATAAAATAAAATCACTTCTTTTTTCCAGTCCTGGATATGGAACCAAGGATTGCATGCTACGCAGATTCTCTAATACTGAGCTACCCCCTCAGCCCTAAAGTTGCTTTAAAATGTGTTTAAAGGACAGGTGTGGTGACACACACCTCTAATCCCAGCACTCAGAGGTAGGCTGATCTCTGTGCGTTTGAGACCAGCCTGGTCTACATAGTGAGTTCCAGAACAGCCGGGACTAAATAGTGAGACCCTGTCTCAAGAAACAAAAACAAGAAACAATCCCCCAAAACAACAACAACAAAATGTTTGTAACTATGTGTATGTTTGTGGAGGGAGGTGGAGACGTGTGCAGTGAGTGCAGATGCCTGGAGGAGCCAGCAGAGGGCAGCAGATCCCCTGGAGCTGGCGTTACAGGCAGTTAGTTATAAGACACATGAAATGAGGGCCAGGTCCAAACTCCGGTCCTCTCCAAGAGCAGCCATAGACTCTCAACTACTGAGTCCTTTCCCCAGTCCCTCCCCCCCCAAAAATGTTAGAATGTTGTAAAAATGAAGAAGCAAAGGGAGTAAAGTTCAAGGAAATGTCCAGGTGTATGTGCTCATGTCTTTGGAGAGTTGTTTGGAGGCTGGCAGAACAGTGTCCAGGCATCTCAGGTCAGAGAGCGAATTTTATAACATGGTGAATTGTATAGCATGTTCTGTTGGATATTGTGGGGGAGAGACTTGTCTGGGAGTTCACTAGAAGAGCCAACAGGCCTCAGTTATCCTGGTTCTGCTCCAAGGTAACAGGCAGGCTTTGTTCTCCAAGGCCACAGCCCCAGTTATTAAACTAATAGCAAGCATGATGCACAACTGGAAAATACTATGCCTGGCTGGGAAGCTGCTCCCTAGCAACGCGTTTTAGATGGTATGCTCTGATCTCCAATGGGTAAACATTTGCCTCTGCACATCCCGTTCCCACCCATTGATTGAAACTTAACCTCAGTTCAGGAAAATCCTGATTTAGTCAAGGCCATTCTCAAACATCTTCTCCAGTTTCGAGAGAAATGCACAGAGCTGAAGCCAAGCACATTTGGTCCTCAGCTGTTACTGTCAACCCCTGTTGACACCTGCATCCTCATCTGGTTTCTAGTTGAGTACAACAGCTCTAGGCTCCCCTCCTTCTGAACTTGAGGTCTCTCAGGATCTTGGCTTGCTAAACTTTTACGTTGCTATTAGAGGGGCATATAAAACACCCATCTGCTCTTCCGTGGGGAGCAAGGAAAGTCATACACAGCATGCTGCTCCCGTTCAGTGCCCTCAGGCGCTGGGTATAGAGAGATTTTCTAGGCTCTGACACTTCCTTGAGTTCCACGTAGAAAATGAGGCCCAGATCTCCTTCCTAGGGCTTTCGTGACCCAGCCGGTACATCCCTCCCTCACAAGCAAACCCTTTTCTCCTCTGGACATCTCCTCCCATGCCAGAGGAATCACATCACTGGAGACTAAGAAGACTGTGAAGGGCGGTGTCTGACTGATCCCAGCATTCTCCCACGCAGCGTCTTTTGTTATGCACATACGTCATGCCCCCAGTCTGGAACAGTATAATGTGAACCATGAAGAATTAAAATTGATCCAAGAATTCCTAAACTAGAAGTGAGGAAAGTCAGAGGAAGGGCTACCCTCAGGGAAGACTTCTCAGGTTTTGTAATTGCCTCACAGTAAAATCTAAATGTACATATGCACATCCCCTGGCTTTTGTTTCACCTTCTTTTTTATAAATAAATAAACAAGTGTGTGTGTGTGTGTGTGTGTGTGTATGTGTGTGTCTGCCCATGTATGTGCGTTTCCCACAAAGGCCAGAAGAGGGCATCGGATGTTCTGCAAATGGTAAGGAGGAGCTACGACCTCTCTCTCTCTAGTTCTGACCAAAACTGTAATCTGTCTCCTTTCACCAAGAAGAAGCAGGAAAGCTATGCAAAGAACCCAAGCTAGAGTCATGTGGAGAAATTAAGCAAAGGCACAGAGCAAGATGTGGCTGGAATGTGTGAGTGAATCAGAGGGACAGTGAAAAATGAGGGCAGAGAGGTGAGGGAGCCAGATTAGAGAGACCCTGTGATTAATACATCTGATCCTTGTTTGTTCAGTGCAATAGGAAGGCTTCAGAAAGTTCTACAGAAGAAAAACCAGGCTTCTTAAAAGGGTCACTATAATTGCTTTATTGAAAAGAGACCATAGAGGTTATTGGATGAAATAAAGGTCAGTTAAGAAGCTACTTCAACAGTCTGGACAAGGCAGAATGGTGGACTAGGGTGATGGCACTGGGGGTGGTTGAGTGAGTTCTAGTGTTTCTGAAGAAATGTCAGACATATTCTGTGTGGTACCATCTTATAATTAGTCAGTCATTTTATTCTTATCCATCAGTTTGATTACGATTTCTAGGGTGAACTTTCTTTGAATTTGTTCTTCTTAGGGTGTATTCAGCTTTCTGTGTGCTTTCCACTGCCTTTAGAAGTTGTCAGGTACCAGTCTCCTGATAATTTTCTGCTCTCTAATTCTCTTCTCCCTCCTGGAATCCAACTATGCACACATCAGACACTAAACGACCCATTTCCTTTCTTCTCATCTTCCCTCCTCCTCCTGTTCTTAGGACTGAGTAATTTTTAGCGATTTGGCTTCGAGTTGGTTTTATCATTTCCAATGTGTAGAATGTTAAATTCGTGGACTGTGCTTTGTTTACAGGTTTAGGCTGTCCATTTGATTCTATTTCTAGTTTCCATTTTTCCTGCTGCCGTGACAAGCCATGTCCTAGGAGTGGGGACCAGGCTTTTATGGAGTTTGTCCTAGGTCTATTGTAACGTAAAAATGTATTAGTCATGAAGAGATTAGAAAATGCAATCAATTATCAAGATGAAAAACAGTCACTCGAAATCCTTGCCAGGATCACCCAGATGTTGGAATTAGCAGAATTGGACTTGAAAGCACGTGTCACACACACATATAATCACATAAAAGGCAAGTGTGGCAACACTGGTGAAACAGATGTGTGATCTCAGGAGATCCTCAAGCAACTTAACTCATGCCAGAAGAAAGCAAAGTAGCATTTCTTACAGCACACACACACACACATTTAGCACTCCAAACACAAAATGCATGTGTATGTCATACAACCAAAATCTATCCAGTATGTAAAGAAAAAGGAAAATATTACTCATAACTAAAAAAACAACATAAATATTCACAGAGATGATAGAATTGTCAAACAAGGACATTAGATAGCCATTATAAAATAATAAATGTTATGAAGAATATAAAAGGGGGAGGCATGAATATCATGAGGAGGAGGATAGAGACATAGAAAAACACAAAGAGAATTTCTATACTTGAAAAATATAAGGGACTGGAGCATTCTGGACGCTAAGGCAGGAGAATTTCGAGTTTGATGGCAGCCTGAGCTACACAGGGAGACCTATCTCAAAAGGAAATAAAAAAGGATAGAATCACAAGAAAAATACACCACAAAAACATTAGCAAAAAGATTTGTGGGAGGGACTGGGGACATTGCACAGTGACACAAGCATGTGCTGACCACGTGTGAGCCCCAGGTTCAATCCTAAAAACAGTGCTGGGGGAAGAGACTTAATGGGTTTTCTTTAGCTAAAATACAGAGCGATGGCTCTTTGCCTCAGAACAATCAATTACTGGTGATTACATCTTTTTAAAGAACCATATTGATCTCCAATCATCAATCATTTCTAAGTGAAACATTACACGAGCAACATCGGACAGAAATACAGTGTGAGCTCCACAGTGAACCACATAATTGTTCTAATAGCTACAGTGTAGAGTTAAAAGGAATAGTGGTAGATAAACATGCATTTGTCAAAGCACACAGACAGCACAGTTCCAATAGTAAATCCTATCGGTGTGGCAGTGCAGACGTGTTCAGTGCCATAGACAGACCACTGTGGAGGACGTTGGTAATAGCTAAGTCTGTGCAGATGAAAGGCAGGAGACATGGACTTTCTGTGCCTTCCATTCAACTTAGCTATGAGCCTAAAACTATCCTAAGTTGAAAGGGGAAGAGGGTGGGGTAGCAATGAAGCAATACAGTGCTCATGTATAAAAGCCTCAAAAATGTTTTAAAAGGGAAAGTCTATTGTTTTAAAGAGGTGCAAAGTGGTCAGGGCAGGGTGGGAAGTAAGTTCAGCCAGATAGTCCCACGGCCCAAATTAAGGTCTCTCAGTTTCAGAGTGCCCACGTTATTCACTGTGTCAAGTACTGTCTTAGACATTAGAAATACAGTATGAAGCTGGGTGCCTATAATTTCAGCACTTGATCAGGAAATCATGACCAGCCTTGGCTTCATAGTAAGTTCAAGGTCAACCTGAGCTTTATGCGATCCTGTCTCCAAAATACATAATTAATTAAATAAATAAACATAAATAATTAAAAATGCAGTATGTTCGTTAATCTTATTAAGAAGATCAGAGTGTGGGGGGGACTGGGGGAGTCTCAGAAGTAAATGTCCTCACCCAGACACAGGGCTAGTCGGGAGTTGTGGTGCGTCAAGACCTTACTCTTTCCACTAGAGTATTGCTAACCATCTGACTCAGGGGAAAGCTAACTGCGTTTAGTGACTTGAACAGAGGAAAGTGGAAACAAGCAATTGGCTTCACTTCTGAACAGCAAGGTAACTCTAAAATGGATCTGTTCAAGGGTCGGACACTCAGGAAGAGCAGAGGCGCTCTTACCCAGTGAATTAGCTTTTGATTAGTAGACCCTCTGGAACATTCTCCACAGTAGATGCTTAGAGTGGCATGGGAAGATTCACCTCCCAAAACTGAATTTCCAGACTCTCCAAGTCTAGCCATAAAAGTTGCCCTGCCCTTTTCTCTGGGTGGAAAAGATATTAACAGGGCGTGAACTGGCACAATGGGGCCATCCTGTGATCTTGTAGCCTTTCAGCAGAGCCCTTTGACTTTGAAGGGAGGCCAGATGACACTCCTTCAGGACGAGGTAGCACTGGGACAGGATATTGAGTACCCAGGAGGACGCAGGTAGCGGTGCACCCACTGCGGTTCAGTTGACTTAGCCTTTGGTTTTCAGACGGACCTGTAGAGCAGCCGCCTCTGAGCCGCGGGGGCCCCCTATTACCCCAGTAGACGCCAGAGGCGCTCCAAAGGGGTCTCCAGCCTCTGACTTCCCCTTTGGAGAACACTGCCCGGGAGCCCGAGGCCAAAGGCGACACACAGCTGGCCCTTAACAAAGAGCCAGGGTCCAGGGCGCGCTGCCGCCCCACGGGAGGTTTTGGAAACGCTGAGCGGTCAGGGCGGGGCTTCGGAGCGCTAGCAGCCAATCATCTGAGGCCGAAGGAGCTGGGGCGGGGTTTGGTGCCAGCGGCTGCTGCGGCCAGGCTGGGTCCGAGCATCCCGCTGCTTCGGACCCGCCCGGCCCGGACATGGCGAGCGTCCGGGCCTCCCCGCGAGGCGCTCTGCTGCTTCTTCTGGCCGCGGCGGGGGTGGCGGGGGGCCTTGCTCCGGGCAGTGCGGGTGAGTAGCAGCGGGAGCCACGGGCGGGGCGGTCCCGAGCTAGCTTCTCAGCGCTCCAAGATGGCGCGGGGCCGGGGGCGGGGTGCGCGCGCCCCCAGACCAGCGGGCGGCCAGGACCCTTGCGGGTCTGGAGCGCCGGTCCGGGGAGGGATCCGGAGGCCGCTCCCCTTCCTTGCCCTCTCTGCTCTGAAGATCTTCCGAACCCGGGGGATGGTGACTTGGGTTCGAGGCCTTCCTGTGTCACCTCCAGACAGGGGCCCCTTGCCCTGCCCGACCCTGGTGCTCGGCCCGGGTCCCTGTCAGAAAGCAGGGAGGTGCCTGGGCTTCGGATGGTCCCGCCGGGCGGATGGCATTCGTAGATGCAGCCCTCTTACCGCTGCCCAGCGAGTTGTTGTCATTTTTTATTTGACTCACTTGGCCTGAGCGGCGGTGAGCTCCACAAGGCTGCCCTGTCCGTCCGATCCCGGGGTGCTGGGGCGGGGGTGACTACAAACCGGTAAATCACCCTGGGGCCGGCCGGCCGCCTTGAGCAGAGAGTGTCCTTGGGCTCTCTTAGAGCAAGCAGTTACATCCATCAGAGATTGGCCGCTTAGGATGGTCCTGCCCTTGCTCAGCTTTTGGATTTGACACTAGCTTGTGCTTCCCGAGAGACCTCGGGCTGATAGGTGACAAGACAGGAGCTCGAAGTAGTTCCAATAAACATATTCAGAGGAGAGGTGCGAGCGGGGCTGCAGGGGCACAGAAGAGGGGGTGACATTCACCTAGGAGATGAGAAAAACCAAGTGCCTATCTATACTAGACATCAAAAGATGCCTGGGATTTGTATGACGAAAGCAACGGAGGAGAGTGTGTTGCACGAGGGTGAGGCACATAGCGAAAAACAAACACAGCCTCAACAAGGTTTTTAAGAAAATCTATAATATTAACATTAAGGGTTTTTTGTTGTTTTGTTTATAAAGGCAGGCATTTGAAAAAGGGAGGGATTTTGTCAGGATTAGTTAGCTAGTTGAGTTCTAAATTTAGCTATACACTAGTAAGGAAACTATTAGAAAAGAAAGAATAATATGAATTCTTGACGAATTCAGCTTACTCTCTGTGTTCTTGTTAGCCCGAAGATATGATCTGTAGAATACTAGCTGCCCTTCCTTATTATCTCCTACTATTGTAGAGTAGGGCCTTCAGGAAAACTTCAGCGAGTTACTTAGCCTTAATCTTTTTTTTAAATTTAATATTCACATTTTTATATATGGTGTCAGCTAGATCAGTGATTCTCAAACCTGTGGGACACAACAACCCTTTTACAGGGGTGGCCTAACTCCATCGGAAAACACGCATATTTACATTATGATTCAGAATAGTAATACAATTACAGTTATGGAGTAGCAATAAAATAATTTTATGGTTGGGGCACACCACAACATGAAGGGTTGCAACATTAGAAAGCTTGAGAACCTCTCCTTGAGATTTTAGTGTGAGCATTAGCTGAGGTATCCATTTAGCATAGCAGACACCAAAATGTTAGCTCTTAAATGTATTTGGACAAGCAGGGTGTAGTGGCTTACACCTGTAATTCCTGGAAGGCTAAGGCAGGAATATTGCCACAAGACCCAGGCCAGCATGCATCACAGAGCAATATCTTGTCTCAAATAATAAAAAAAAAGAAAAGCAGAAAAGGAGAGACAAACATATAAGCAATGTGTGAGTGTGAGTGAAACACACTGCACTGTTGCCCATCCTGCACATTCACAGCAAGAGAGTCGAGGAGTCCTTTGACAAAGACCCTTATTTGCTAAGGCGTCAGAGAATGCCTGCTGGATGTGAGTTTTTTTTTGGGGGGGGGTGATGATAGAAATGTTATATAATTGAGTGTGCTGAAAATAACTGAATTAACACACCCTAGAAGGGTAAATTTCACAAGACGTGATTTACATCTCAATAAAACGGCTGTGGAAAGGAAAAAATCGTCTACTATTTAACTTTCTTTATAACACTTTGCAACACACTGGGCTAGTTATTTCCAGTAGCCCTTCCATCTCCAAGACATCTGTGATTTCATACAGTTTGCATTGTTTGATAAAAAGAGTAATTCCAAGTTCGATCGTAAATCGAGTCTCGTTTCTTGTACTAAATTCTGGGAAGCATATAGTGCGGGTTTCTTATGTGAAGGGCATTGGATAACATAATGGACAAAAGCTTCCACTGTGGATCTGTAGAAAGTCTGAAGCAGAAATTGAGAACACAATTATTAAATTGTGTTCCAGTGAAGGCCTGGTTTGTTGTCCTGTTCAGACGGTCTCATTTCCCTCTCATTATCCCCATCCAAGATTGTCTCCTCTGGTACAAAGCTTTCCAGGTCACTGACCCCTTCTGCACTATCTGCCCTGACTCTTCTGTTCCTGGGGGAAGGTAAGGGTGTGCTGCAGCTTGCTCACTGACTATCTCATTGGAGGATGGGAAGAGCCCACGCTGCAGGCTCGGAGTCTGTGTCTTATAGCACCTTAGTGGTTCTGTTTCTCTTTAAGATGTTTTGTAATAATACAAAAGAGAGAAAGACGGGTAACATTAAAGGCCAAGTTTCAAGGAGTTGACATTTGAGGGATTATGTAATAGCCTAGAATCCAGAAAAAGAATGTTATGAATTTTAAGTTAGAAAAAGGAAACGCCTATCTGGAGGAAAGTAATAAGAAGCAGATTTTCTTCCTTCTGACTATCTTGGTCCATGATGTGGAAAGAGTAAGGGCTAGTGACAGACCAGATCCTACAGTTTATCCTGGCGTACTATAGTTGGAGTTCCTCTCTTGCATCCATAGGCTTAAGCAGTCTTTCATTATATCCACTTTTCACTGTTTAACACTCCTAGGAGAAAGTGAGAAGATGCCAAGGAGATGGGCTTATTTATTATAAATATGACTTCTTAAAAGGCAAGACGGATGGGACTAAGGATTGTTTATTCAGGAAACGCTGAATGTCAGGCCCTGTGGTGGGCACAGAGCTATGCCTTCAGCATACATTCTATGGGAGGAGAAATCGATAATGAATGCATAAAATGATTTCTGGGTATAAGTCTGGGATGAAGAAACTAAATCGCATGGTGACAGAACTGTGTGGGGGAGACTGTTTCTTTGTGTAGCATTGACAAGAACAGTCTATTGGAGGCGGGGAGGTTTACAGTGAGGATGACGTCCATATGAAGAGTGCCCTGGGGTTCAGGAAGAACAGAGCCATAAGACGTATGGATCAGAAAGCCTTTGTAGTTGAGACAGAGTGTAAGCTAGGGTTAGATGGTGCCTAGCTTTGCTGGAACCATCTGGTTTTATTTTGTGTATGAAGAGAAATCAAGAATTCTACATAAGGGAGATATGGCTTGATTTTAGCCACTGAGCTATTTTTCCAGCCCGATAAATTTATATTTCAGATCACACTTTCTGAAACCCGAAATAAAATGAAAATAAAGCAGTCATTATATATAAAAGAATAAAGAGTAACTAGAAATCCATTAGTGTTTCAAAAAGGTGTGGGTGGTCCACACCTTTATTCCCAGACCTAGGGAGGCAGAGGCAGGTGAAGAAGCCCTGTGAGTTCGAGACCAGCCTGGTCTACACAATGAGTTCCAGGACAGCCAGGGCTGCATAAGGAGACCTTTTCTCAAAAACAAAACACAACACAACCACAACAATAGAGCTCCAATATTTCAAACAAGATAATGGTGACTTGGGAAGTTGTGGAAGTGAAAGAGAGTCAAAGTATTCTATAGATCGATGTGGGCAGTGATGGAAGGAGAATTACAGGTTATTGCTTGTTTTATCTTAAAGGGCTTGATAAAAGTGATGCCCTTTTCTAAGGTAGGAAAGATGGGGAAAGCAGTACTGAGGAGAACTGGCAGGAGAGACAGGAACAGAGCCAAAAGTTTCATTGGCGGCTGAGGATGTGGCTCAGAGGTAGAGCATCTAGAATGCACAAAGCCTGAGTTCAGTCCCCAACCCTGGGAAGTGTCAGGGGCCAGAGTCAGGGGAAAGAGAGAAGTCCATCTTTGTATATGTTTAAGATAAATATTAGGAGTAACTGACTGCCCCAAGTCTTTGTTAAGCTGCTATTTAATAGTGCTAGAAACCACAACCCAAGTTACAAAGTGGTGTGGAAAAATAGACATGTTCTCTCCTTTTGTGGGGCTTACAATTCAGTGGGAAACTCAGACTTTTAACATCACCAGAACTTTAAGCCTAGTGGCATGTAGTGGTAATATAAGAACTAAGGAGGTAGAAAGGCAGGGGGATTTCAAATTTGAGCCCAGTCTGGGCCACCTAATGAGGCAATGTCTTAAAATGAAACACATAAATCTCCAAGAATTGCAGAATTCTACATTGCTAATACATGGTTTAATTAGCACATATTGATTTAAATTTCAAGTCTAAAGAATATATTTGAGAAAAAAACTGATTTCATCAGGGATGTAGCACATGATATGGCAAATGCTACAAAGCTTGGCTATAACACGAACATTACCAAGATTCAGGCATGGTAGCGCGTGCTTATAATTCCAACACTCACTGAATGTGTGTGTGGGGGGGAGAATTGCAAGTTTAAAACCCACTTGGGCTTATAGCAAGTTCTAGGCCATCTTGGCTCTTTGTGGGAAGAACCTGTCTCAAAAGCAAGTGGGTGGGGATGGCACACAAGGACAACTAGAGATAGTTCAGTCAGTAAAGTACCTGTGACGCATGCCCATGCCCTGAGTTCAGATCTGCAGCACTCACACGAAAAGTCATGCACCAGCATATGTCTGTAATCCCAGCACTGGGTCCTGGGTGGTGGGTGAAGAAGTGGATCTCTGGAACTCACTGGTACAGCCCAGGCTTGGTGAGAGACCTCAGCCATCAATCTGTGACCTCCACCAACATGTGCACCCACATGTGTGCACACATATAAATGAGTTTGTTTTTTTTTTAAAAAGCTAGATGTGATAGCACACACCTTAATACTAGCACTTGGAAAATGAAGGCCCGAAGACTAGGTGTTTAAAAATCATTCTATAAATTTTTTTTTAAAAAATTCTATAAAAATCATTTAAAATTTTTCTGTATAGTGAGTCGGAGGTTAGCATGACTCTATGTGACCCTGTGTCAACAAAATTTTAAATATATATATATATATATATATATATATAATACTGAAAGAGACATTCTAACCAAGAAATGTCATTGGAAACTAAATTTTGCCCCATTAGATCCCTTGTTTCTGATGTGAGCCCTGGAGAATGAGGAAGGGAATTCCTCAAGAATACTGACAACTAGGAATCTTCAGAAGAGTCACCCCTAGTTTCTAATAGCGAATATCTGGATTAGGTGTGTCTGCTGACAAGGAATAGAAACGAGATACCTGGCTGAGATCCGGGGGCTCTTACGTAGCACCTAAGGAAATTGCATGCACCAGAGGTGGGGCATTTCAGCACACCGTTTACCTTCCAGAGGCCTAAAGAAAATGGAAAATTACCAAGAAGCAACCTGCATTAGAGAGCCCTTACCGGCCATGCTGCTGCTATGTGCATTTCTTACACTTCCCCTTTGCTCCTGTAGTTTCTGTGCGCTCATCAGCATCCCTAATTCCAAGTCTGTTGACCCTGTGAGCCTGTCACCAGTGGCTGCTTACCTTCTGAGCACTTGATTGACTCCAGTTATAGATATATTTTAAATCAAGCTGTTTACTGAATTATGAGAGCATCACCGTAATTTGGTACTGAGATGATGAAGTGAGAGAAGATGCCCTGTACTTTCTTTCCTGTTAAAGGAGAGTTATATGGCTCAGTGCTTTTGGGCATTTGTAACTCTTTTGAGGCCCCAAGTTCTGTTCGCAGTACCCACATTAAGTAACTCCAACTCCAGGAGATCTGACACCCACTTCTTGCCTCTGGAAGGACCCACCTATATATAACATACACACAAAGACATGCATACACATAAATAATAAATAAAAATAAGCCTTTGGGGCAGCATAGTTAACAAAAGGGCTGGAGAGATGATTCAGCAGTTAAGAGTACTAGCTACTCTTCCATTTCTAATACCCATGTAGCTGCTTGCAACCATCTTAACTCCAGTCCCAGGAGATCTGACACCTTCTGACTTCCATGGTCACTGCACAAACAAGGTACACATACATACATGCTGACAAAGCACCCATGTGCATTAAATAAATAAAGTTTAAAGGCATAATATAATAGATATGTTAGTTTTTAATCAGTGAGCAGTTTTTAACTGAACAGTGTACCAGAGGCTTACAGTCAGTCTCTGATACGCCGAGGGTTAAAGGTTCCACTTCTGCCACTTTGATTAACCAGAAAATCAACAGCCAAATTAAAGAAGAAAGATTTACTGTGGGTTAGATGGGATCCAGTAGACGTACATTTTTCCTTACTAAAACAATTAAAGTTTAAGGAAGGGAAAAACTAGGAAAAGATTTGGAAATGTTAGAGTTCAACCAGCAGGAGATAGGCTGCTGATCAAGAGTGACATCACCATATTTCTAAAAACGGGGAAAAATAAGGTGGAAGTTTTATTAGTATTAGAACCAAATGACGACACTGCCTTGTTGACAAGCAGTGGGGGTGATCTGTAATGCAGAAACAAGCTGTGTATCTGGTTATGTGTGTGTAGACAGATGGAGCCTGACAAGATGCTAGCAGTGTTGAGTGTGTGCTGGGTATATGGTTAAGCATTTACTTTGGGCTCTTCCTTGGCTGATAGAATATATAAATAAATACATATATATGCATATCTTTCTTTGTTTTGGGCTTTTAAATGGTTTTTTTTATACAGTTTTGCATTGTAGCCTAGGCTTGCCGCCTACTCATAGTGACTTTCCTACCTGAGCCTCCTGGGTACTAAGATTAAATAAAGGTCTGTAGCACAGTGTCCAGCTTATATGTTTTTAGGGAGTAGGTGAGACAGTTTGCATGGCTGTATTTATAAGGTAAAGTTACAGTTATTTAAATATTTTTAGTGATAATCACTTTCTAAGTTGTCTTAAAAGTCAAACTTTACTTAAAAGATTTCACATACTGAAAATAAGATTTTATTTTTAAATTTATCTTTTTATTTATAATTTTGGTATTAGCCCAGATTCTGTTTTTTCTATCAGTAGTGTAGGATATATATGAATATGTACATATGTACATATTCTGTTTTGGTAGTTCTTTAGAATGTATTTATTAGAGGACCTGTTTTCTTTGGCATAGAAAGCAGAAATGGCTTTGCAATGACAAAATTGAATTACAGCTTTTGGGAGGCTTCTGTGGCAAAAATCCCTTTTAACTTCAAAAAGCCTGTAATTCTAGGGGTGTTTATTTTTAGATTATGGTGTGTATTCACTTCCTTAAATGTTCTCTGGCCTTAGCACTTGTGTTTTCCGAGTGTAGCTAGAGCGTGTGCCTGTGTTCACTTGCCTCTCAGTAGTTGCATGTGGTCTCCAGCCCCAGCCAGGCCTTGGTGTTTCAGATTATTGGATAATTCTGCTCGAATATTCCCAGACTACACCAGTTCCTTCTTAAAACCAGCAAATGTGGCCGTTCGCATCTCCCTTTTGGTTTTCATTAATTTTATAATCAGAGTCTGAGACTAAGACGCAAGATGACATCTGTATCTCTTTAATGAGGATAAAACCCGTGCTTTTTCCTCTCGTGTCAGTATCAGGCTTTATTTTGAATGTTTCTCTCCTTGCCCAGGTTCGTTTTTTTTTTTTTTTTTGCCCAGGTCCGTTTTATGGCAATGAGCAGAGCTTTAAACTACAACAAATTAGGTGAGCAAATAAGCAAATTAGAATCAAATTATGAAACAAAGTGTTTCTGGAGTAGCTTGCCTGGTAGAAAACATTAAGCACTGCATTGTTTGTTCCCCCTCCTCCTCTGCCACCCCAGTTATAGCTGAATGATGACCCAGTTAATCCATTTTAATTATTCTAAAGAAGATAAAGTCCTTTAATTACTACTTGACTTGCATTCGGATTTTTCATATCCTCAGTGAAAGCATATGAAGGGACTATAGGTGTACACTTATTTCTTGAAAATAATGTAGTGCTAGAGATTATAAAAAGTTTTTTTTTGTTGTTGTTTAAAAAAAGTGTTTAAGAAAAGTGTTCACTAATACAGTAATGTCTACTGTTCCCAATCAGCGGGGCAGTGTGATGGGGCAGCGGCTCCCAGGTCTGTTGGAGGTGGCAGTCCTCCCAGGGGCGGAAGTATACTATTAGAGAGGAATGCTTGGTTGAGAGGGAAAGGGGTTATTACTGCAGGACTCCAGGCTGCCCTCTTTCATCCTATTTTGTCAGAAGTACCAGAAAAAGCTTTTGGAAAAGCTAGAAGGAAATATGCCAGAATGTCAGCAGAGATTGCGGTGGGACAATTGGAGTAGAAATCATTTTCCTTTTCATCTTTATTTTCCAAATTTTGTGGTTTCTTTCTTTTTTGTGTGTATAATTTTTTTTTGAGTTTTAGCTTTGTGCCAACACAAAAACACAACTGTCACCTCAAAAAGGATAAGCAGTAGTTTATTCTGAAGCCACATAAAAGTGGCCATGGCCCAGGAACATAGATTTAGGTTACCCCAAATTCCATGTTCCAACTCTGTAATAATTTGGTGAAGTTTTTATAGCAGTAGAACAAAGAAAGTTATAAATCAAGGCACTTTCAAATACATTGGCGGAAACACTAAGTAGGTGGGTTGAAGCAAAGCAGTAACTTCTGTAGACCTTAGATACAGTATGGTGGCGTTCTTAGCCTTTTGGTTGGTGAAAACTAAGATTTTGTTAAGTTAATACATTCCAAAAAGTCACAGGGTATTTAGGGGCTAAAGATAGCCCAAGATAAATTGTAGTTAGGTTCTGGACCTGCGATACTCCAACCTGTCCACTGTCACTGATGTGAACTGTTGATCAGCACTGCAGAAGGGCCGGTCAGCTGAAGGTGCCGTTTCTTTCTGGAAACTTCTTGTTTGAAAGTCATGCCACAATAAATTTGACCTTCACTATTAAATGTAAAATTGAGGAGTCTGTATTTTTATTTTATATAAAACCTCCAGTTGCTATCAGTTTTAATTACAGTATATTTTTTGACTGTTTTAAGTAGACCTTTGCTTCAAGAACTTTCTTTTTTTTGTCAAAAATTCCTACACCCAAATCAGACTCCTGTCTGCTTGATTGTTTTCTTTTTGTTAACCCCATGTTTATTGGGACCATATGTTACCCTGAGTTATCTTTGCTCAAAATCAGCTGGATTTTCTGCCCTCATATGACCTTTGTGTTAGAGGGCAGTAGAAACTGCCCGTTTCTAGAGCACTTTAGAAGAGCCAATAGGTCAGGTAAGGGGCCTTCGCCTTCAGTGGGGCTGCAGACAGAGCCTTTGGAGATGTAGCGTGGTGTGAGGGTCTCAGGAATGCTTGGACCTTCCCTGGAGAAAGTAAGACTAATTAATACAAGAAACTTTACCCTTGTAATCAGGCACATTTTTCCTTCTGAAACATAGTGACGTATGTGTGCTTAGACTTTTCTTTCCATTTTTAAATTTACAATTTTTCCCCTCAAACTCCCTGTGTAACCCAGGCTGGCCTTTAACTTGTTTCTGTCCCTTCTGCCCAGGCTCCCCAGAGCTGGGGTTGCAGGTCCGTATCACATGCCAGGCTGTGTTTGAGGGTCTGTAAGTCACACACTGAGAACTCACAGAAGCTTTCCATATAGAATTCCCATGAGAAAGCTCTCCCACAGTAGTCTTTCATGAAAACCAATTGTCCAGGAAGACCACAGGCCCCACCATTGCTTTGTGGAGAAACGGTTTCCAGTGTTGAGCTTGATAAAAAATAAAAAATTTCCTTTTTATTCACTTGTTTGTTCATTTCTTTCTCTTCCAATACTAATCCTGTTTTCAATTTAAAAACCATTTTTTATCTCATTTATATACAAGAATTGTATGTAGGTGCCTATAGAGGCTAGATAAAGGTGTTGGATCCCCTGGAGCTAGAATTATAGGCAGTTTTGAGCCGCCTAATATAGGTACTGAGAGTTGAACTCCTGTCCTCTGGAAGAGTAGCAAGCACTCTTAACCACTGAGCCATCTCTCCAGCCCCCTCACATAGTTTTGATCTGGATATAGATCTTACGTTCCCATTACCCAGGGTCACAAGTTCCCAAGAACAACAGTGCTTCCTGTTCCTTCTTCTCAGGGAATCAGTCTCTCTCTCTCTC